>QVTF01005201.1:0-29329 GCA_003573665.1 Oxygymnocypris stewartii
TGAGCATATTTAAACACCATGAAATTGATCAGCCTGGCAGGAAGTGACGGCCACACAAACTCCTCCTCCTTTTCAAACCCGATGCTGTCATACAGCTTATGAGCATCAGTCTGCACCATAGAGGTGAACAGCACCACTCTCTTCACATTATGTCTGGCAACAAATTCCAAAGCTGTTTTACAAAGAGCTTTTGCAAGGCCACGACCCCGAAACTCCTTTTTTACAGAGATCCTTTTTAGTTCCCAAGCACCTGGCTCCTCCACACAGGGCAAAATGCCCACCGTCCCGACAATAGACCCTTTCAGCTCTGCAACCCAAAAGCAGCTCCTGCTTCCAGGCTGCATGTAGGAGCTCCTGATGTCCAGCAGATCCTCTCTGAGCCCAAGCTGAATACCCAGCTCAAAAATATACTGCACTGCCATCCGAATAACCAGCATGACCCCTCCGACACACAAATACAGGTCAGGATCGAGCCGGAGAGGGTATACGTGAGAAGACAGAATCCCACACAGCATAGCTTGAATCGATGTTTGCTTCAAGGCCTGAGATACACAGTTCCAGCATGCTCTCTGAACCCAGTGGAGTATATCGTCCGCACAGCAGAGTAATCTGCATGCCGATACTCACGGATCTGACACCACAACATCAAGGCTTTAGGACTGAGATTCAAGTGGGATTGTGAGAAAAGCAGAAGACAGTATATTACAATAAAGAAAGTGCCTTCTTAGTCTAAGTACATTTTAGAAAGCTAGCTCAATGCACCTAAATGCATAAATTGTATTGTCAAATATATTGTTGTTTTTTTAAAGCTTACCGTTACAGGCTTCTCCTGTGCTTGAACTGTTATTCACAGCCCATACCTATCAGACAGAGACATAAAAATCACCAAACTTGCTGTAATACTGTGATAGATGCAGAATATCTGTGCAAAATATTGTCCAGAAATGTAATTATTAGTTATTACATTATTACATAAGATAATTCAATATTTGAGCTGTCATTCGATGCTTTTTCAATTCAGAAGACCGAGTGCGACACTTCCCATAGGAAATCACATGAGCTTCAGACCACTGGTGTTGCTCACGGAGCTAATCAAACATGAATACAAGTCAAGTCAGGATGATAAATCGAACTCAGAAAAGCTGTTCAATGCATTAATAATATTTATAATCAAAACATGAAAACGGTGAATTCATACATTTTTATTGATTTAGGTTATTACAACAAATTATATTTGGTTTTATCAGAACAAACAACTTAATCCAGATGCTTTGAGTTATTTAAATATTCAGTCACAGGACAATCACATCTTCCATTCTTTCATTATTTAAAAACACAGAATAGAAAAAAGTCAACAACATAGTAATATAAGAGATGATGATTCTGTTATTTCATTAATAAGGTTAAACTATTAATATTGATTAGTAATTTTCACATTCTCGTTGCCAATGTAATCAATGCGTTGGCGTGGAGGTGGAAATGTAACACATATCATTCGCATTGCTAGCAGTTCCTGCTGAGCACCATCTGACAATGTCAAAGCATGCCTCTCATCGACCAAATACAAATACTTGACTTACAGGAAACTACTGTTCAGATTTACTGAGTCATAGAAATAGACAGGCTATGAATAAATAATAGAAATGATCTTAACCAACATAATCTCAAGGACTACAGACTCCAAGCAAACGTGCCTTAAATGCTTCTGCTTCAGTGTGAGATGAATATTCTGACAGGACAAGATCTGAGTATCTTTTAATCAATGTTTTATTAAATGGATAATTTATCAAAAAATGTAATATGCTATCATTTACTCACCATCACATATTTCCAAATCCATGCAACATTGGTTAATCTCCAAAACCAAATAAGGACATTTTTAATGAAACCAGAGAGGGTTTCTGTTCAATTGAAAGTCTAGGTAAACAAAACTTCCAAAAAGGTCATAAAGGCATTAGAAAACTAATCCCCATTAATACAATATTTTCATCTTTTGAAGAGTTTTGATCAATTTATATGATCTTTATAAACACATGCATCAAGCACATTGCATATGGTAAACATGAAAGCTTGTGCATGCATCACACACAAAAATATACATCACTGGTACTCACATATCACGCATTTGAGAACATCCATGTTTATTCATATGCGATGTGCTCTATGTAATGCGTGTCGATCATGTGTTTAGATGAAAATAAAAGCCGAAATTAAATTTGTTCAACTTATGACCTTTTGGATTTTCTAGGTTTTTGGTTACCTGGACTGTCAAGGGAGGGACAGAAACCCCTTAGGTTTTCATTCAAAATATCTTCATTGTGTGCAGAAGATAACAAAAGTGATACAGGTTTGGAAAGACATCTAAATAGTGAGTAAATGATGACTGAATTTAATTTATGGGTGAACAATCCCTAATCTGATTTAACCAATTTCCTTATAAATAAAAAGTTAATTTTTTCCCACATTTGATGATTTAAAGAAGATAGAGGTGTGCTTCATTAGTGATCTGATCCAGAGTGTAAAAAAAAGGCCTTGGTGGTCTTGCTGGAGTGGGAGATCTCAATCTCAGTTGTGATGTGTTTGAGGATGAGCTGGTACTCTATCAATGTGAAATTAGTCAGCTTGGCAATCGGATCTGGAGCACTAATTCGCTGACCTTCTGGTAGCCCATGTGCTCATAGAGCTTCTGTGCATCTGTCTGGACCACCGACGTGAGAAGCAGTACTCCTCGAAAACCACGCTCACTAGCGAAGTCAGCCACCGTACGGCAGAGCGTTTTGGCAATGCCTTGTCCACGGTGAGTCTTTTTAACCGACATCCGCTTCAGTTCCAGGAAGTTCAGGTCTTTCTCGGCAGGTAAACACGCTACTGTACCCACAACACGACCCTGACTCTCAGCCACCCAGAGCAGGCGTTAGGTGGATCCAGGTAGGTCTGCTGAATGTGGTTGAGATCTTGCTCAAGGCTGTCTGGATGTACTTGGTGAACATATAACTCACCACTCTGCATGCCTGCGGCCAAAAGCAGCGTGAACTGCTAGTACAGGTAATAGGATGGACATTGAGCTGGTCAGCAAAGCGCAAAACACACAATCCCAAAACATCTGCGCTAGGGGGCTGTTTGAGAACATGCATGCAGGACGATGGGATGTGTTCGCTCATCCCGAGAGTAAAAACAACTCCTTCACTTCTTCATGATCTTCCTCCTGGTAGCGACGAATCTGCCACCTTAGCCATGACCTTCAAATCAAGCATGACATTAGAACAATTACAACCGTAAGCTAAAGACTGTGTTTATCAAATTCATGTTACACCTGTCTGTCTTTTTCATGTCTGTAAGTAAACATCATTTCAGACCTAGATATATTATATACACAAAATAACAGATTTTTGCATTAAAAACATTAGATTAACAGTACTATCTCACTTTGCCAGCCTTGGTGTATGTGTTTGTATAAAAGAAACGGAAATATAAAGTGTCACAGAACTCACAGCAAATTTCTCGATAACCCGCACGCCTCGATCTTGATAAAACGAGATCTCCAGATTACTGACCTTTACTCGATGACTGCGGGCAGCCAGTGAGGAAATATATAAGGCATTTGTGTGTTTACGGAAGTGTTTAGGGCTTTACTTACAATGGCACTTCCAAGGAATGTTAACAATATGCATTTAAATTTATACGAATTGAAATAGGATTTTCCCCCTGTATTTTCGTTAATATTTAAAACAAATAATGTAGACTTATCTCACCTATACTGCAAATTATCCTTCTAAAATGAATGCTTTACTTTGTTCCGATGTTTCTTCTTCTCTTTCAAAATGGCCGTTTAAGAGGAAGCACTATCGCCTTCCACTGGAGAGGAGGACGAGGCTAAGTGTGACTTCTTTCTTTCTTTCTTCTTTCTTTCTTTCTTTCTTTCTTTTCTTTTTTCTTTTTCTTCTTTCTTTCTTTCTTTCTTTCTTTCTTTCTTTCTTTCTTTCTTTTCTTCTTTTCTTTCTTTCTTTCTGTCGTTCTTTCTTCTTTCTTTCTTCTTTCTTCTTTCTTCGTTCTTTGGTTCAGTCAGCGTGATAGCTGTTGCACAATTTAGGCAATATTTGTTTCGTTTTAATATGATCAACAACTGCTAATAATGCTAGTTTAAAAAGTGGCTGGCAAAGACAGATTGATGATCAAAACACGTTCCTAAATTAGTCAGACAGCCACAAGGGGTATAATTTAATAAAACATATTAATTTAGAGAACTACAGATTAGCTATTAGATTTATATAAACTGGCAGTGTAATGAAAAGAAGAATATGGGTCAAACCTCAAATCCTCTATATGAATCGACAATCTCTGAACATATTAGCACAATCGACTTGACAGAAACAAACATAGATGATAGAAGGTGAATAATAATAGTCTGCATATCAAGCAGAAACTAAACAGTGACTGTGTCATTATCACCCTAGGACTGAACCGACACAGAGAAAGCGAGGCAATTGTATTTCTAGAGTACATTTACAAAATCCAAATATTAAAAATATAGGTCTCCAGATTAGATAATAAAGATAAAATATTTATTGAAAGCCCCCTGGAGTGGTAACAAAACATGTTGTATTTGGGATGGTAACCAAAAAGCCCTATCACCACAGAAATAAATGATTTTGTGACCTTTATTGCTCAGTTTCACTTCCAGATATTATTAAAAAAACATATTAAAAATGATTCAAACTTCAACTGCTGACCAGTTTTCCTGCCCTCTCCCCTTGAATCAGGATCACCTCTATTCAATGGACACTGCATTTGAACACATTTCCAAGGTGTACTGACATGATGAGAACGGTTTGATCAGACTGTCTCTGCAATGATTTCAGTTCACACAGACGCACAATAATACATTGTCATGAACTACTCACCACATGTACCAGTTTCCACATTTACATATACATCTAACAACAAAGTTCATGTTTTTACAATTGTGCTCCTCTGCTAAAAATGTTTAACTTTGTGTTATAAATCTTTAACTGTTATAGACTCTTATCAGGAGGTCAGTTGTAGAGAAAAACAAAACTGAAGTCAACTGTGTTTGGTGAACTGTACATTGCTATGAATTGTAGGAATACTGAGTGAATTTCAACGTTATAATACTGATTCATAATGTACAGTATGTCATGATGTGTTGTTTATGCATGTAATGGCATTACTAATGATAATTGATTATTGTAAAAAATGTAACACTATACTTGTGTTATATTAGCAGTTAAATCATTAATTATTTAAAAACCAATGCTATTGACAGGACATTTAAAATGTCACATTCCTAAAGCAAAGTACATTCAATTTAAATATAGAATATCAAACTTGAATTGACATTTAAAAATACCATGTATGAAAAAAACAAAACATTTTACTTGTCAATGTACTACAAGCAAACACTTATTTAAATATTAATCTGGAAAATATATACTTTGTGTAAAAGTTCAAATCTTAACATGTTTCTGCCCAATGTTAGAATTTAGGAAACATCTTTAGGTCAATTCATATTTATTTGTATAACTCTTTTCAGAATAAGTACCATAAGTTAAATCAATTAAAAAGCAGTTTTTGCATAAAATGATGGCATATATAGCCAATAACTAGTGAGCTAAAGGTGACAGTGGGGGAAAAAAATTCACGAACAATGTCCGTTTTGTTTTTTAATTAATTTGGTGGAATACATTTTGTATTGTTCTAAATCAATGGAAAGACATGAAAGGTTTAAATGCCCCCTTCCCAATAAAACCAGTAGTATAAAAGACACACAAAAGCTATCTATCTCCTTCATTTCCTTTGGTTAGAGACTGTGAGAACATGATACGGTCTCACTCAAAGATGCTTCAGCATTGACATTCGGATGACAAAGCGGCTCAGAGACTCAGTGCAAGGCTGCCCCTGCCACCGAGAATACCTCCTCACACAGCGCTGTACTTGTTTCCTGTTCACGTCAGACACTAACACTCACATCAGTACAACAAAATCTCATTAAACAATATAATACAAATCATGTACTCCAGGACCATATGGATTGTGTTATGTTTGTCCCAACAGCAAATACAGTACAAGTCCTAACATACAAACAGAAAAACAACTTGTGCTGTCTCAAGTTTTGGGTTTCTGGCACTGAAAACAATTGTTCCTTGTTTCTCACTTTCATTCGCTTCTTTCTTTCTACCCCAGATGAATGTCTCCAGCAACAGGGTAATAGCAAAAATAACAGTGAATCCGGTGAGCAGCCCAGCATTTTGGATCAGGAAGAACACAACCCTTCCTCGATAATCTTTGGTGTGGTGTAGCCCATGATACTGTTCATCTCTGGGACTGGAAAAACGGCAAACATTGTTATTAGGACATTTAAGGAAAGCTTTACACAACCCTCTGGAATACCTGATTCTGATTGGTCAGTCGTGCATTTTTGGGGAATTTTTACTATTGTCCATGAAAATTGTCAATTTTTACTTTTTCTTGTATCACAGTTCGGACTTTGCTCAGTCTTGTTTCTTACAAACGCAACTGGAGGCATCTTGCATTACAAGTGCGTATAGTCAAAATGATCTTAGATGATTTTAATATACTGTACAATTGTTGCTATGCTTGCTTTATTGCTAGGCCAGGTTGTAACAAATTGGATTCTCCTTCAAAATTAGATTTTCATAGTTGTACCATGTACACACAAAACTGTAATCATTAAAATATGTATATAGTTACTTTATAATGCATTATTAACCAATGGGACATAGTGTAATTATCTTTGCCTTTAAATTTTACATTACATTTTACATTTAACTGTTAATTATAATAATAAGAACAACAATAATAAACACTTATTATTTAACACTTAATTTAACACGTTATTTTAAAGATCGTTTTGATGTGTGTAAACGTGGTTTATTAGCTAAGCTATCAGGCTAATCAGGTACGATAAGCTAACTGAAACAGATTTTAATCGCTTTTAAAATGTAGTTCAAACATGTATCATAAACATGTTGCAATTTTGTAGGAATTGTGGTCAGGCATGAAAGAGAGTAAGCATTAAAAGTTAAAAGTTCTTAAACCTGATTTCTAGAGAAGACCCTGATGTACCATGACACCCAGCTTTTTGTTTATTGTTGTTGACTATTTTTTCTTAGTGGAAGCTTTAAGGTATAATGAAAGCTATAAATTAATTTAACTGAATCAACATTTCATGGCCATGTTTTATGCCAATTTGTAAGTGGGGGGTAGGCGATAAATGGTCTTAGCAGGTCTGCAAGAGAGATATAGAGAAACATTCCACCAGCAATGGCAAGAGATAGCATTTGGAGCAAAACTACTGCCCAGCAGGATCCCCAACGCAGACCGAGATAACAAGACATCGCTGACAGCAAATTAAAAACAACGCAGCCTGACCAACACTCATGCCTGAGTTCAACACAGATCACAAAATCACCTGCAGAGAGACAGAAAGAAAATCTGACATTAAAAAAAGATATGATCTTTTGATGATAGGTCTCTATGTCTGTGTTTTATAACCCAGGCTCATGAGGGAACTCTTCACAGAAGAATGGCAATAGAGGTGCCTGTGAAGCCGGTGAGCAGAGACAGTGTGAAGGACGCTCCGATGGCCAGACCGTCGATGAAGTTATGCACAGCATCACTGACAGTGATCATCCACGCCACAGTCTTTATATAGGACATTCTCTCTCCTTTCAGCCAGCGCGACAAGTTAATAACAAGCAATGCATTCTGCACAAATTAACAGAGAACAGACATTGTTAAATCGTCTCTGATCTGCCTTATCGTAATAAAGCCAAAATGCACAAAAATGTATAACAAATATGAAATTACATACAAAGTGAAATAATTACCATTTGTGAGATAACGTCAAAAGATATAGCTAAAGCTGCATTTGGTGACAAATAAAGTCACTATCACAAGAAATATAGCCACAATTGTGGTTTTAAAGTTATATTCTAAAATATAGGCCTGAAGTTGCTATTGTAAGAGGTAAATTCGGACTTATGTAGTCTAGTATATGTTTACAAAAACACAACAGAATGTACTGGAACACAACTGTGCCTTAACTGTGTGGACGGCCATTATTTTTGGTTGTGATTATGTATAGAAATGCAAATGAATACTGTGTTACCTGTTTCAACGGCTGGACTCTCACTCGAGTTGTGGACTTTTTCACTGATAGAGTTAATTTCATGATTGGTGTTGTTTGCGATGATGTCACCGCTGATGTTGTTTATGACGGCGTCATTGCTAAAGGTGGTGATGGGACATCAGCTGACTGCAGGGGAGGGAAATGACTGTGTCCCAGCTGCAGTGGAGGTGAACCATTGAGTTAGGCCTGAAAACAGCTCAATCTGTTCGAGTGAATAATGTCAACACGTGAAGCTCTTACAACATTCTGTATCGGTTTCAATACCATCTTTAAAACTCGTTCAGGGAAGAACAAAAATGTAAAATCCACCAAAATCCCAACTGCGTTTGCACATAGTTATCATCTTTAGGATCTAAGCCAAGGCCTGTTCAGTTGGCAAAAAAGATAAGAATGAGGATTACATGCATGAAGAGTTTATGTAATTGACTGTTATCAGCCAATCTGATAACATTTTACCCTCTAGAGCTACATAATTTTCCATCTAAACCTTTGTATCTAAACCATTTTATCTCTCAAATATCATCTCATAATCTCATTCTTACCTCTGGGATAAGTTGCAGTACAGCATTTGAAAACAGTGTCCCAATGGCCAATCCAATTAAATACGTCATGACTTTTGGAAAATATGTTTTTTTAGTCAAAGGCACCAGAAACAACCCCAACAGAGCAGCCAAGTTTATCACGGTCACGGCCAGGAAACCATAACCCCAAACTACAGGAAGGAGGAAACAGATTTACGCATATTCAGGCATATCAAAATTCTTTCCATCTATTCAATTCAAGAAGTGAGAAAAACATAGCTTCGGTTTATCACAATTCAATGCAGTTCTACTTCACTGCATCCCAACACAGAAACCTAATGCAGGGAGTGTATTTGCTTCGGTACTGGGATGCAGTGAAGTAAATACTCTCTCTTGTACAGTCTGTTAGTGAGGACATCATTACTATGTGAAATGGGATCAGACAAGGGCTGTTTATTTCTGAATGTGAATGAGAAACTGATGCCACACAGTTCAAGTCCCTCAATAAATAAATGGATCAACATGTGATGATGTGTCATGGAAATCCACTTATCGTTCAAGTGTTTGCTCTCTAAATATCTGTGTGTAATGTGTGGTGTGATATAATATTAACTTTTAACCATTATTATTCATAAGAAAAAATGGAAAACCATGATTACACAAAAGTGTGTATTCAAGGTTGAGTTCACTACAATACACACTGTGCACCCAAAATAAATACTAGAAAATCAATCTGTAACTCCCTGATAAAATAAGTTGATATGGTCTCCAGAGGTTTTATTGTAATCTCTTACCTATTTCCTCATAACTCAAAATATATTTTCCTGGCTCCATAGAGCACATTTGATGCCATTTCCACCAAGGTGAAGGCATGTGTGGTAATCATACCACCTTTGTGATCAGGTAACAATGAAGAATCGTTATGGTTGAGGAGGTGTAAGGGCAGGCAGGGATCAGGACCTGATTGAGAATAGCTGGACACATCATCCTCCAGATCATCGAGACTGACGCAGAGCATTGCTCAGTCCAAAGGCTGACAGCAGCTCTGACAATGAAGAACACTACCAAAAACAAAAGTAAACATTTGCATCATCAAGATAGAATGTGGCACTGATTATTGAGACATGGACAAAAACATGTCTCTTTTTAAAATTTCTCTTATTACTAGTAAAGCAACACCAAACACAATTATACTAATATAATATTTGATATGCAACATATGGTTTAGTGACAATTCCATATATAAAAATCAGTTGAACATAGGGAGTTTCCGTTCATTTATTTAATAAGGGTTATCTACTTTACAGGAACCTCGTTTTCATAAAAAAAAAATTTTTTACATTATTTTTAAGAAACCATAAACAGTTAATTATGTAGCCAGAGTTAAACATGGCCTATATATTTTTACTATATATTACTATATATTACTTTTGTTTTATATAGCTATTCGAATTTAAATAGACAGCTTTAAAGTAAATATTTAGAATTTTATAAATCAGATTTTCGGTTTCCAACCCAATAATAAATGCATAAGTGCACAATACATGAAAATACACATATTTTGTTTTGTACATGTATTAAGTAAAACAAAATACATCGAAACAAATCAAACTATGCTGATCGCCAATAGTTAGCTTACAGATCAAAATAGCAAATTATAAAAACTAATAGAAAGAAGGGGTATTAAAATTTACATACATAAATCCTATAATCCGCATGACTCAAAATGTAACTGAAACCGGTTCCCACATTTTGTCAAATTCAGATATGCTGCTATAATTTTATTTTTTCCAAACAGGTAGAGGTGCGTCCCGTTAGCCAAGCAGAAAAGAGAGGCCTCGTGCTCTCCATCCACAGGCAAAATAACTCATATTGAAAAGGTAATCTATATTCGAGGCTCTTCAACTAATTCAACCATGCAGCCTCGCACGATAAATTCCAAATATTTATTTTATCGTTTGTTCTAATAGATACAGCCCTGTTTGCCAAAACAAACAGATATACATTTCCACTTGCATTGTTATATTATAATGGGAAACAGTCCTAACAGAAAGAGTGAGAGGAGAGGGTAGATGTGTCTGAGACGGGACGCGTCTTCATTACCTCGGTGTTCTTCAGCGGATTGGCGTCAGCGTCGACCGACGGCGCGCGGCGGCTGGTGATGAGGCGCAGAAAGTTTTCCAGGTTTCCCGCGGACAGCGAACCGCTTTCACCGTAGAAGCGCAAAACATTTCGAATAACACTTTCCTCCATAGTTCTATCCTTTCAATATGAATAAATTTACCGAACAACTATCCGAGAACAAGTCAAAACGGATGGAAACCACATGCGCACATTCGAAATAATAACAGAAACCGCAGGTTAATAAATGAGAAGCCCAATTCTTTCATTTCCTTTACAGAAATATGTGCAATCTCCCGGAGGTTGGAGGAACAAGCTATCTGCCGACTTTACTTATCAGTCGCAATCAGTGATAGTGGATCACCTCTGACGCGCCGTCATTCCTCAGCAGAGATCGCGCGAGCCGAGGAGAGAGCCTCTGGACGGAGGGTCAAAGACCAGCGACGTGCTGCTGTCCAAACACTGCTATACCAGCCACCACTCCCCGTGTCAAAGAAGCCTTTGTTTGCGCTTTTCCAGACATTCTTGCAACGTGTTCAGGTCTGACTTGAGTAACTTTCAAGTAATCTCATGGTAGGACGTTACAGCCGCGAAAAGAACAATATTTACACATTTCTCAATCAAGCCTTTTCGTTTTTTTTATCAATATTACTGACCAACCATGACTTGTGTTTTTTTTAAATAGTCACATTATTAAGTAAAAATATAAAAAGATTAAATATATTATTGTAAAAAATGTATTTCAATTGATTAATTATTTGACGTACAAAAGTAGCCTAATAATCAACAGGTCGCCCTGAGGACGAAGTGCCCCACAATCTTTTATTAATTTGCTTTGTATAGTCGATTTTAAAGAAGCAGTCAGACAACTTGACAAGCATATCATAAAATCAGTAGACATCCCTGAGAGACGTGATATGAAGATTTGCAGTGATTTCTTCAGCAGTGGTGGGTTTCCATGCTCCAAAAGTAACTGTGGAGTTTTTGGACAGCATCAGGAAGCCATTGGCATCAAAGTGACCAGGAATATTGTCAACATCCAGCCAAACATACACCGCAGGAAAGGAACAGTGCAGAGTCACAAAAAAGTTCTGCACAATTCCAGTGTCTTTTACAGCAAACTGCAATATACAAATAAAATAAACCTGTCAGTCAAGGACAAGCTGTTTCGGTTTAGTAACATCTCTGTTTGTAAAGAAACACATTGTAGGAATGTAGTAGGCCTAAATGAGTGAATTATCCAAGGTGGGTGGGAGTATTTGTAAACGGTGTGTGAGAATGTATGGTTCTTACTGTGATGTTGGGTTTCTGCAAACCCTCTGCATATCGTGGAGAGCTGAGGAAGATGTGATTGTGAGGGCTGATCATTTGACCTTCCGCACTACTGAGATGAAAAGCAACTACGCATGAGCGCCGTGTGCAGTTCACACATTGTGTCAGCAGAGCGGATATAGAGTGCTGAAACACAAGGGTGCTTCCTCCTGCTTTTTCGTAGTCACGTTGGACTCTAAAGAACACACAGCGTTAAAGCTGCTCCAGCTGTGTAATTTCACCTGCGAACAGGAGTATAAATTATATGACAAATTCTGGTCAAAATTCCTAAATAAACTAATGCAAGTAAACACAAAATGAAAACATTTATGCTATAGCACCAGAAAGTCTTGTGGCACTAGATGAGGTCTGTCCAAAACAAAAAATGAGGAACATGCTGTTTTGGTCTAGTTTAGAGATACAGTACGAATGTTTTATTAAACTAATAGTTTGCCCAGAAATGAAAAATAGCTGAAAATCTACTCACCCTCAGGCCATCCAAGATTAGTTTGTTTTTCATCTGAACAGATTTGGAGAAATGTTGCATTACTTGCTCAACAGTGGATCCTCTGCAGTCCAAACAGCTTATGAAAATATAAATTAACATCTTGTGAAGTAAAAAGCTGCGTGTTTGCAATAAAATCCATCAAGATGTTTTGACTTTAAAGCGTTGCTTCTGGCCACAATACAAGTCCATAATAACACTTCCTCTAGAGAAAAGTCTATCCACTGTTATCCACCAGCATATTTGTTTAGAACTGTTTTTATTGTAAGCAGTGCTTAAATTGTGCATATTTCTCGCATAATTCAGGCATAGAGGATCCGTGTTTGAAGTTAAAACATTCTAATGATGGATCTTTTTATTACAAACAAGCAGCTTTTCACTTCAAAAGACATTAATTGATGGACTGGTGTCTTGTGAATTATTGTGATATTTTCATCAGCTTTTTGAACCCTCAGTCTAACGGCACCCATTCACTGCAGATAATCCACTGGTGAGCAAGTGATGTAATGTTACATTTATCCAAATCTGATAAAGAAACAAACTCATCTACATCTTGGATGGACTGAGGGCGAGTACATTTCCCATACATTTTCTTTTTTGTAAAACTATTAATTTAATGTACTCTCTTAAAACATTGATTTGCATGACTAAATTAAAATGTCATACAATTTGAACATTCTCTGATCATGATTTAATAAATTTAATCATCTTACCTTAGCTTTGACCGTGTGCTTCTCAGAGTGGCTGTCAGAAACAGCATAAATCAGAAGGTCTCCCTTATCCTGAACCCCCGCTGAGAGTATAGGAGCATAAAAACCAGTAGCCCAGTAGTGTAGCATTTTCCATTTACCACCAAACTCTGAATGTACAGCAGATTTTCCAGTCAACAAGCATACTTTGGCTTTGCATGATCACGTGCACATATAAATGACAAATTACTTTTAGTAAGTAACAATGCTTTCTTCTATATGGTGATGAAGAGTGGTAGTCATGTACATGATTCATTTACCTACAGAGGACCAGGATGGCCCCTGCCAAATGTCATTAAGCTGCCAATAAAGAGTGCCCATCGTATGACCTTTGCCCTCAACAATGTCACTGCGGCTGCGGCGGTAGAATTCTGTTTGGATCTTCACACACTGCGCCTGCATCACCTGTTCAAACCAAAGTATGTCATCCACTTCTGTTCAAAAGTGTGGAGCTGGTAAGAATGGATGCAATTATTTGATCGAAAATAGTCAAAACAGTAATATTGTGAAATATTATTCCTATTTAAAACAGCTTCATATCTATTTTAAAATGTAATTTATTTCTGTGATGTTACAGCTTAAAGGTGATATGTGTGTGTGTGTTCACCTGAGTGATGTAAATAGTGTCTCTGTATCTCTGCACCGGGTCTGTGCTGTTAGGGAGGATGTAATGTAGTTCTGCTTGCTTTAGCATCTGCTGATTTCCATCTTCATGATGCTGACGATGAGCTGAGAAATTGCTGCTGAAATCCCAGTCTGAAGACACTGAAACCTGGTTGAAGTTAAAAAACAAGAGTGTTTGATGGCGTTTCATTCCCCTTTTAATAAGAACCATGCTTAATTCTACTAAATGTGCACTTGTAGTGTACTTCAAATTTATATTATATTTTTTTATAAAAAATGTGCTTGCGGATAGTGAAATATGAAAAAGGCCATTATGTGTTCACCCAAAAATGAAAATGTGATGATTATCTGCTTACCCCCAGGGCATCCAAGATGTAGGTGACTTTGATTCTTCAGTAGAACAGAAACTAATATGTTTTACTCAAACCGTTGTAGTCTGTCAGTCATATAATGGCAGTCAATGTGCTCCAAGGCTTTGAGAGTAAAAAAAACATACACAGACAAAACCAAATTAAACCCTGCGGCTCGTGATGATACATTGAGGTCTTAAGACACGAAACAAACGGTCTGTGCAAGAAACTGAACAGTAGTTATATCATTTTTTATCTGGTTTTGTCTGTGTATGTTTTTTTTGTTACTCTCAAAGTCATGGGTCCCATCGATTGCCATATGACTGACAGACAGCAGCGGTTTGAGTTAAAAATCTTCGTTAGGTTCTACTGAAGAAACAAAGTCACCTACATCTTGGATGCCCTTGGGGTAAGCAGATAAACATCACATTTTCATTTTTGGATGAACTATCCCTTTAAAAAGAGTATGGTTTCATTGGGATCAGAACATAAACTAGTACTAGGTGTTCCATACTGTGACTGTTAACTCTCCAAAAGCAGACAGATTTGTATTAAGCCTAGTACCTTACTAAGTGTGGACAATGAAGGCCAGGACTGGAAGCCATACTCAGAAGCAAAGCGAGTGCGGGGGAGAACGTCCCCAGTTCCAGCAATCCTTGTAATAGCTGTAGAAGTGGGTGTCTCCATAGTGGGGGTCATAGGGGTCCTCAGCCACCCAGCCTTCCTTCTCAGACTCAACCCCATTGGTTGGGCTGGACACTAGGAAAGGACGGGTGCTGTCCTCCTGAATTACAGCACAGCATCCTTTGGTATGGTTTAGGAAAGTACTTTAATGTTATTGCGTGTATCTCAGTCTCACCTGCAGAACAATGTCTCTGATGTTCTCAACATACAGATAGACATAGTCCTTCACGTACAGTGGTCGCGTAGCAACAGAGATGTTGAACCAGTCAGTTGCTATGGCAGCTTCATTCTCATTGTTCCCACTCCAGATGATCACAGAGGGGTGAGATTTCAACCGTCGGACCTGAAAAAAACTCCATTTAATTGTAAATAGTAACTGGTGGGTCAATGATGCTCATTTTCTTTCTCCTGGATGTGTCATTCATTCAAAAGTTACATTAAAAATGCAATTCACACATACGATGGCTTAAATACACCTTCTAATTTTTTAATTAAAATTAATTTTGAAATATTTGGGGGGGCATAAATGTCAAACATGCCTTGCTTTCTATTAAAATCGCTTCTCTTAATAATAGTTAAGAAACATTTGACCCTTGCAGCAGTGTTATTAGTATTATATAATATATAAATTATCAGTACTTAATATTTTTGATTAGCTTTTATTTTGTTTTCTTATGGAGTTTTGTCATTTCTATTAGTTTTATATATATATATATATATATATATATATATATATATATATATTGAGCTTTGTTTTGTTTTTGTACTAAATTTACTTTAAATTCAAAACAAAAACAAAACAAAGCTCAATATATATATATAAAACTAATAGAAATGACAAAACTCCATAAGAAAACAAAATAAAAGCTAATCAAAATATTAAGTATTTTAGTACAAATATCATGTATTATCACTATAACAAATTATTGTTAATTGAAATAAAATGGTAACATATATTATATAATATATGATATGAAAAAAAATGAACAATTAAATGATAATTATAAATGTTGCTTGGCACAAAAAAAAATAGAATTATATATAATATATGTTACCATTTTATTTCAATTAACAATAATTTATTATAGTGATAATACATGATATTTGTACTAAAATACTTTAATAAAGTATCTTCTTTTGTGTTTAACATAAAAAAGAAACTCATACTGGTTTAGAATGACATGAGGGTGAGTAAATGCTGACCATTTTCATTTTTTGGTGAACTATTGCTTTAAAATAATGATTAAGGAATATACACTCACTGTATCCAAGATACGTATATACACTCACAACATGACATTTTTGAATCATTCCATTTAAAATTCTCTTGAAAATGTTTCTAAACAATCTAATATGTTATTAACCTCTTTGTCATTTATTTGAGGTGAACATGACATATGAGAGTGCAATGTAAGCAAACCTGCTGAATGACCTCTTCCCTCACGGTCTGTATAAAATCCTTTTCTGTAGGGTACAATGCACAGGCAAACATGAAGTCCTGCCAAATCTGACATAAGAGCAAACAAATAATCAAATCCGTTATCATATATTTTAAAGCATGTCACAGGTGGAGGATGTCATATAATAAGCTTACCATGATTCCATACATATCACACAGGCTGTAGAATATGTCTTGCTCATACACTCCACCCCCCCACACTCTTAAAGCATTCATATTGGCCTTCTGTGCAGACCGGAGCAGGATTGTGATCCTGCAATGCCAACATGACAAGATGACTAAAGTTTCAAAGTGCTTTCACATTAAACAGAATTCAGTCTGGTCATTGAACTAAGCTGTAAATCTACTCACATGTCAGTGTTCACCTGGTCCTGAAAGGCATGAACAGGAATCCAGTTCGACCCCTTCAGGAAAACTGGTTTCCCATTGATCCGGAAGTAGAAGCTGAGGCCAGGGGAGGAGGGTATAGGCTCCTGGACCAACTCCACAGTGCGGAAAGCAACCTGAAACAGAAAACCACAACACGAGAGTGAAATTATGCAGATTGAGAGAAAATACAATGAACGGAGAGAGACATTACCATTCGGTCGGCTTTAAATGTCTCTCCACCCTCCAAGTTGACATCTATAGTCAGGTAATATAGAAACTGCTCTCCATGTCCAGACGGCCACCACAAACTGACAGTCTTAAAGTAAACATATTAGTTGTCCGATAAAAAATATTTGAGTTATTTGAAATAACATAAACATTAAATGAAGTAAAAAAATAAATTATAATAATAATTAAACGAAATATAAAAAATTGACAAAAACACAACAAAATTACTAAAACTTTAATTCAAAATTTAATTAAAGTGAAAACAGAAAATGTCAAAATAAAAACTAATTTGAAATATTAATTAAAAACTTTAATAGTATGCCTAACTATAATACTATCTCAATTCTACTAAAATAACAGTGATACATGTGATATTTCCTCTGATATATGTTAAAATGACACGGGGTGGTCATAAAGAAGCAAACTAGACCTGATTGAGCTGTAAGACAAAGGACGTTTTAATCTGCCCAGGTGTAAGAGACAGTTGAAATTCTGCCTCTGACTGCAGTAGTGGTATGGACAGATGGACAAGACCCTTAGAAGCAACAAAAACGTCAAAGAACAAATCCACTTCAACAGTCCAGCTTGAATGTTCAGAGTCTGGATACAGAGAAAGACATGGACAAGAATACAGAAGAAAGAGGGTTCTGCATATTGTGTTGATTTGTTTTGCTATTATATTAATGTATAAAACCCCTTTTCCTTCATATGCAAATATGTGTGTGTACCATATTTTGGATTTGTGGTATAACTGAGAACCCTTGAAGTGTTGAAGACTTCCAGGCGAACTCCCTTCCAGATGCCCAGAGTGGGGAAAGATGGACCCCAGTCCCAGCTAAATGAGCTTTGAGCCTGAAAACACCAAGTGGCCAAAAACTCAATTAGGAAACCAATAACAATAACGTTTTTTGTATATTATTTAATTCATGAATTACATATAGGATACACAATTATTTAACCCCAGTCTTAAACAACAAAAACATAGGTATCGCCATATACTCTAATGAACTTTTTGGGTTTGCGAGTGTTACAAAGTTTGTACCTTTCTGATAAAGTTAACATGACACTCTCCTTTCTGTACAGGAGGAGGACAATCAGGTGGTACCCTGTATTCAGCGTGGGCACGTCTCTTCTGAGATGCATATGTCACAGCTGACATAATCCACACCTGGAGAACATTCTCTTCATCCTTCAGCAATCCAGTGACTTCAAAATCCTCAAAAAAAAGATTAAGGACAAATATTTAAGGACGGCAGTTGTTGTAATTATTATTATGCTGGAGTCTGTAAACATACATATAAAGCACAATTCAATCAAACTTGTACTTATGTACAAAACAGTTATTCATTTACATATCTGCGGAACATGTTGTCTGTCTTTCCGATGGTGACTCCATTGAGAGATATTGTAGAGACTGTGTCCACTCCTTCAAACACAAGGACGGCTTTCCCTTTTCCTCTGTAAAGAGTACAGTCTAAATATCACACTATTTTTTATCATAAATCATATCCTCGACATTCTAGCTCTAGATCAGAGGGTAGGTTTAGTTGGATTTGAGGGTTGCTGATTCACCTAACATGAGCAGGTACTGAGACGGATGTAGTGTAAGTCCAGTTGTCAAGTGAAATCCATCTGTAGGCCAGGTCATTAAACCTATAATATGGATCCTGTTGACACAGAATAAAGGTTTGAGGAACACTAATTTCAGTGTTTGGACTGTTAATACTGACTTCAGAAAGTGTGTTTATACCGAGATGAATCCCTGACGCTGCAGAGCCGTATGAACACAGCCTGGCACCTCCGCACTGAGAGAAACAGATGAGTTTGAGTTCATCAGCTGCCATTTCCCGTTCAGAGAGATAATATCAACTCCAAGACTGGGACTCTTCACTTCAGCGAGTGCGCTGTCAAGAAAAGAGACCCAAAAGCACGCAAAAGACCATACCACACGACTCATGTTTAATGATCATGGCAGGCTTGATACTAGCAAAGTCATTTCTGTATTACATAGTTGAATCACGAGACATTAAGCCATAAACACACACCACCCTGATGTTTTCTGCGACACTTCCCGGTTCAAATCAAAAGCACAAGCGGTCAGCTGCTCTCTCGCGTGGAAGCAATAACATCCGGTGGCGTTTAAGCGAAAGGTATGTGGATTTCAAATATTCTACAAAAACAATTTAAGTATATTCATTTTATTTAAATATAATGATAGAATTTTAACAATGTTCGAAAATTAAAAGTTGTAGCGAAAACAACTAGCTATTCGAGAAATGAAAGTATGAGAGCTTTTATTATGCCCGCACTGCTACCTTATATGGTGGGATATTGTTCTATCCTCGTAACTAGAATCTTTTGAATTGACTAATTTAAACATGAATTCACTGATTTTTCAGTTATTTTATATAAGTGGCGTTTTGTGTATCTGAACGCAGGAAAGCATTCACGTGCTTTAAAGGATATAGTTCACCCAGAATTCGGTCATTATTTTTACTCATTCTCATGTCGTTCCAAACCTGTCTTATGTTGAACGTAAAATAAGTTATTTTGAAGAATGCTGGTAATCAAACCGTTGATGGTCGCCATTTATATCCATAGTTTGTATTTCCCTAGTATGGACATCAATGGTGGCATACAACAGTTTGATTCTTCAGAATTCCTCAAAAATGCCAATATCTTCTTTAACATAAGCAAGAAACTCATATAGTTTTGAAAAGACATGAGGGTAAAGAAATTACAAAATGTATATTTTTGGGTAAACTAATTCTTTAAAACGAAATATGAGTTTGAGAAAATGAGAACACTTTTAATTAGAAAACATTTTGTCTTAATTATCATCACTTACTAAAATATTTAAGAAATTTTAACTGTTTTTTTTGTTAAAATACACATTTTTTTCAAGATAAATATTATTTTGCCCTGACCAAACCTTAATGAGCACACTAATAATCAAATGATTCATGGTCTTAAATTGTCCTTTCAAGCAAAAAAAACAACCACTTTCCATATTCAATACGTCAAAGAAAGTCTAATCTATGTTTATTTGAATACAGACAGTTCAATTCAAATGGAAAAACACAAACACATAGTATGAGCTATACATCTTTATTGAAAGGACAAAGTAGCGGGATTTTAAATAGATATTTAAGCCAATCGATTAAATTGTTTTTCAGTGTCACGGCTCTGACCCTTTTGGGCCAAGAGCTGATCAGACTGTTGCAAACCTTTACAATCAAACAGGATATATCAGTCCCAATCTCCCACTGATGTACAACGTCTGAACTTTTCTCCTGCATTTGCATGCATTCCAGGAGTAAGGCCCCAAAAAAGCAGAACAACCTAAAGACATTCTCTCTCCGAGCGGTCAAACAGGCATGATGTGTGTGGAGTGAGAGGAGTTGATTGATAAAGATCAAAGATAGGCAGAGCTGAGAGTGAAGGAACATCCGTCAGACTGGCGAATTTGTCCATTTCAAGACTTTGTAGTGTGTAAAGGGCCAGGAGCAGGCCTGCATTCCTGTTTGAGCAGAAAACTGGGATTGTGCCTCCATAAGAGACAGATGGAGAAATATGGTCTTGCAACAGTGTCCAAAACATGAGAACAAACGGTGTACAAATGTGTCCAGCAAACATCACATGGCATATTTCTGAGTCCATTCCCGCGCTATTCTGTTGTATCTGCAAAGAGGACAGAAAAACATAAGACAGTTGAAATCAAGTGACTCTTCGTGCAGCTCAGTTTCGAACCTTTCTGATGATTCCAGTTACTATGTAATTTCTCCTTTATTAATTATGTACTTTATCAAGTTCATAAACATTTTTACTTGAAGATTTAAGGCAAGACACCCCAGATGAATAGAAAAACAAGGACTACACATCACTCACCATAGTTTATTGATTACATTAAGAGTTGCACAAACAAACTATTACAGGTTTTTGAAATGTTATATTTAAATTTAATTATTCAAATCTAACTAAATATGCGCTTATTTACATATATTTCCTGAACAGAAATATAAAAATTGGATAAAACCAGGTAAATCAGAAAATACTGTTAGCAGCCAGAAACAAAATTAATAAATAATCACAATGTTTTAGGAATAACTGTATAAAATCAGATGAATAGTATATGACAAAACCCATCTGTAGAATCCCTGAATAGGAATAAAACTGTAAAGTGTTGTTTTAATTCTGAGAAAACTGCCTTTACAGATATATATATATACTGCAATTTAAATCTACAGATGCAAATAAAGTAGGATTAAATAAACACTTAAAAGGTTTCGTTCCAATAGTCTGAACACATTATGAAAAACCAAATAACCCAAAATCTTAAAGGAAAAATGTTTGCCTGTAGTATCTTGCCTTAATGTAGGCTATTATATATATTTGTTCTACTAGCATCCTGATGCTTCTCATGCAGTGCTACAACTAGCTCACACAAACCAAAAATACTCAGCCATTACAATTTACAGCTCTAACATTTTTTACTTAAAAAAAAAAACTTTCATGCTGCTTTAAGACTTTATGGCTAGCCATGCTTACTGCAAGGTTTAATGCAGGACTAAATCAACCCTATCAAATCACAAGACACTGCTGCGTTTGAGAAAGATAAAAGCAGATCTGACTTTTCACTTGAAAAGATTCTGTGCTTTTTCTCAGTCGTTTCAGAAGAGACATGAGAGCATGTATTAGTGATGCACACCTGCTGTGGCCACACGCTCATGCTGCACCACACCGGAAGCAACAGTTTGCAGAGCTTCACTCTCTCTACAGTACCTC
Organism: Oxygymnocypris stewartii; assembly: GCA_003573665.1. NCBI lineage: Eukaryota > Metazoa > Chordata > Actinopteri > Cypriniformes > Cyprinidae > Oxygymnocypris > Oxygymnocypris stewartii. The sequence goes on from QVTF01005201.1 coordinate 21,877, forward strand.
TAATGTTCACAATGCAGAGTTGACTTTCACCTACAGCATGGCATATTTCTCTGTCCATTCCTTTGCCATTCTATTATACCTGACAGAGCATGACATAAGGCGCCCTTATTTATTACATATTTTCTACTTTATTTTTTTACAACAGATACTGATGTTATTTTATTATTTGTGACAAACTGCTGTAATTGGGTGCTGACTGTATTCAAATAAGCATTTTGGATCAGACTTACAATGTAAATGTAACTGGATTCTCTAGCAAAAAATAATGATAGTATGTGTGGTGTGTGTGTGTGTGTATATATATATATATATATATATATATATATATATATATATATATATATATATATAATAGATTTAACTTATCAAGCATAAGTGATGATTTTATGGTCTTGCAAAAAAATGTATAAGAGATCTAAAGATTTTAAAAATTGTAGTAAGTTAAAATGAAACATAAGTGGAAGATAACAAAATACAATAAAGTAAAAATAATGTTAAAAATAGCAAACAATGCATAATTTAAAAATAACAACATCTGTTGCGCACGTGTGTGAGAGAACATCATAATTGTGCTTCAGTCTGTACTTACTTCTCTGTGTCTGTTTTATAGATTCGGGCAATCTCTGGCACAAGAGGGTCGTCTGGATTGGGGTCACATAAGAGTGAGCAGATGGACAGCAGAACTACAGAGAAGTAGACACATACACCACGTCATTAACATATAACACAGGGAATTCAATTATACAAAATATCATGTTGCTTGTCCAATCAAATTAGTGGACTGGAGCTAGCTTATGTATTTATTATAGGCCTAATGAGTTTCCAGTATTAGGACTAATTGTTTCTAACCATTTTCTAATAAAGAAACACCTATTATAGAGTGTACCTTTAGAAATAGTAAGTGCAGGAGACCACTGGGACCTGAGGATATCCAGACAGATGCTGCCATTACTGTTTATGTTGGGATGGTAGATTCTTGTAGTAAATGCAAGCTAAGATAAGGAACACAAGTGTTATACACACCTAGTCAAACAGTGTTGGTTTGGTTTTTGTTTTTGACGTTCTTACCTTTGGTGGTTTAAAGGGGTAATCTGTTGGGAAGTGTATGGTTAGGAAAAAAACACCACCCTGATATGGACTTTCATTCTGTTTTAAATAAAAAAAGGGAAAAATATTTTTAGTACATTTACACGACTGTTTGGGGTCAGCTTTTCATTTTAAAAAATGATGGTGAAGACAACAATGTTACAAAAGATTTCCATTTCAAATAAATGGTGTTTTCTGAACTTTTTATTATCAGAGAATCCTTAAAAAATGGTTTCCACAAAAAATATTAAGCAACATAACGGTTTTTAACATTAATAATAATTGGCACATAAGAATGATTTTTGAAGGATGATGTAATGACTGCTGAAAATCCAGCTTCACTATCACAGGAATAAATTACATTTAAAATACAAAACTGTTGTTTTAAATTGTAATATTTAAAAATATTGCTGCTTACAATGTATCTTTGATCAAATAATTGCAGCCTTTGCTAACATTAAAGACTTTTCCAAAGACACAGTTCATACATTTTATGTCAGTACTATACTATTCTAGGGCTGTGCAATTATTCGCTTGCTCATTATCATGCGCATCTCGTCAGTAAAGCAGGCTCCGTAATTGGTGGTGGTACATCATCATCTGTTTTTAAATGGAGCGGCAGTTAATACATAGAGACGTAGTTCACTGACAAGCAACGGAATATCGCGATAATAATCACAGATTAATCGCATTCGATTATGAACGCGAAATTCCATAGTTTGTCAGAGAACTACGTCTCTACGCGATTAATTGCACATCCCTATACTATTCAGTAACATGCTTCTGCAGCAGTGCTTTGTTGTACTCACCGGCCCCATGATTGTTGCCTGCCAGTGGAACACTGCAGGAGAGATTACATGTACAGCATCAGTTTACAGTAAATACATCCAGTCGTAAACACCACACAATACATGTAAAGTCTGTGATCTCACCATCATCCCCCACTGGACCTGCTGAACACTGCGCAGGAGGATCACGCGCCAAATCATTCAGTTCCTACAGAGAAGAGTCAGAATGAGTTTCGTGAAACAAGCATGCAGAACTACTGAAAAGACACAGACTCTCCATAACGAAGGGTCCGTAATGGCGCTTTGCTTTTTTATCACTATGGGACAGCAAGATGAAACCAGCAGATTGAATGTGTATTTATAGTTCCTGAGGGGGTCATCAGGGAGAGGAGCTGGAACACAAACTGAAGTCCACAGGCATGTCCGTCTGCGCTCCCTACTTTAGGAGCACTACGTTTATTTTTATTTCAACATGTCTGTTGAGTGGGAAGACACCTGGAGGTATTTAATGACAGGGGGGTCATCAATCTAGAGATTTTCCATTGCACAACTACAGACAGGCAGGAACTTCACAACACATTGACACGTTTACTTCATAATATGGATACAAAACTATTTAGGACCCCAGATTGAACCGTGCAGTCCCTAAAGGTCACCTAAAAGAGGAGAAGTAATATGGGATCAAGACGTCAAAACGTTTATGAATTATCACATTAATATGGACTTAAATAATTAACTAAAAGACTATTTTAGTTTTTGTTTCGTTTAATTTCATAAACGAACTATGGTAATAATTTACTACCCACACCACGAAGCAAAGTGTCAATACTACAGTAATAATTATTATGAATTAAATATCGATGTGAGATTTTTCATTTATTATCTAAACATTTAATAGTGCCACCTATGACATCGAGACGGACTTACGTAACTTAAATAATTATTAGCTGCCAAGACCATTATTCTCACTGGTTGACAATGGCGCTTTAAAATTGTATACATATACTTAATAATAATCTAAAAAAAACCAACAGGTTTGATGTCCTTATTTGATAAACAAAAAAATCCTTCGTCGCTTGTATCAAGAATAAGCATAACGTTACATAAGCAACACGGCGACAGGCTGATAGATGACTAAAATATTAAATTATACACTGGTTTATAATATGTCTGGCTGATGTATTTATACTCGATATAATTTCCCACTTACCTTATGGATTCGTTTAAGCGCCATCTTCCCACTGGGTGTAGTGGTTCCTGAATAACTAGCTAAATATCTCGCTCTCTTTCTCAATATGTGAGCTAACCTGAGAGCTAGCCAGCTGCCTAGATAAAAAGTAACATAAAAAATATCAGGATGTCAAAAAAATATTATATTCAACGTCTAAAAAAATGATATGGCAATCAAACGAGTGAATCCAGACAGGCCGTGACCCTGTCGGTGCCTGTAATGCTGATGTGTGTACACTTCTCTTTCAGTTTGTTGTCTGCGCTGACAAGATGTCCGTGAGCTTGTTGTTAGCTTCTTCTTCTTCTCGTGCGGATTTAACGGCGAATTAAAGCGCAATTATGAGACGAGCGCCACCGTGAGCGCTGGATGTCGGCATTAATATATAAAAAAGCTACAATATGAACGTTTAAAAAAAAATACAATTTACAAGAAGGAGAATTATAAAGGGATTATCCAGAAGAATTGTACGTACCTCCTTGGAAATGAAATGTTTCTTTTGAACTACAGGTAAATGAGACGAAAAGCAAAGATAATGGTCGCGGTACAGTGAAACCTAGACAATGGCCAATTTGAACAGCAAAATTGGAAAATTAGTGAAATTAAAGCAAAGTTCACCATTGGGCCTTGAATACAAAATAGTTCAAATACAACTCTGTCTGAGCTATGGTACAAAGATGGCATACATTTCTTTGGACATGTGATCTATATCAGACCTATCAGATCTATATCTATATCTATATCTGACGAATAAACAAACCTTGAACCTATCATAGCAGGCCTGCAGTCTTGGGATGACTAAGATCTTTTTTAAGGGTAATGATTAAAAAACAAATGTCTACACCAACAAAATATTTTAGCTTGGCAATAACTAGAAACGAAATGTGTTCATTTTAAAAAAGTACATGGACTTTTACTATTTTATTAATTTATGGATTCTTGGATTAATCTATTATTGGACTTTTATGATTTTACTAATTTATGATTTTATCAAATTAATTAGGCAATTTATTCATCCAGGATTGGAGGAAGTGAATTAAAATATCTTGATTTGTAGTTCTTTTGGCTTTTTAATTCTGGTTTTGTCCTAAATTAAACCATTTTAATTCATCATTTTGAGGCCCCCTGGTTGAGAAGCACTCATATATGGGATTTCTTTTGTATTCAATAATAACCATATTCATGGTATTTAAAAGCTAATTCAAGGTACAAAGAATAGCATAGTATTACAATGGTGCATATACACAAAGAATGTGACTCTGGACTACAAACCCAGTTGTAAGGCGCATGGTGTAGCAACAGCCAACCATATACCATTGCCATATGAGAAATATTGCCAACCAATAGCCAAAGTCAAAATTATCGATTTGCTTTTATGCCAAAAAATCATTATAGGATATTAAGTACTTATAATGTTCCATGAAGATATTTGGTACATTTCTTACCGAAAATATAAAAACTTAATTTTTGATAACATTGCTAAGGACTTAATTTGGACCTCTTTAAAGGGGATTTTCTCAATATTCTGATTTTTGTGCACCCTTTTTAAAATAATAATTGTAGTTTATATCTCCATTCAAAAACAATTACTTATGACTGGTTTTGTGGTCCAGGGTCACAAATAGCATTACCAGATTTTAAACACCAGGATACCGCTAACTGCTACATACTAGACATTTATAAACTCACTTTAAAAAGACAAAATAAATAACACAGTAAAAGTAGTGAATAAATCTATTAGCCAGCAATAATGTAGTTTTAATCATCATACAACATTATGGAAATAGAAGAAACAGTGAACTAGACACAGAACCGTCTCCAAATCACACAGATGAAATGAAACCAGGCAAGAGTGAAACAACTTTTCAATCAGTGTGATTGTACAAGCCTTCAATCGTTATTCTCTGCTCGTTTAAACATAGCCTCAACTGGAGTCTCCACAATAACAAACGATCTGATCTGAAGTAGCACACAGCTTGCTGCTTCATTGACTGTCTTTTATCCACTCATTCTGGCAGAACTCATCCACAAACCATCATTTATTTGAGAATAATCACCATGACTCCTTCATTACAACTACATAATGTCAGTTCAAATAAAAGCACACAATGGAGCGATACAGAAAAGTCAGAGGCACCGGTATCAACAGATCTGCATCACGAATGAATGAAAATCACATGTACCATACATAACCTGTATCTGAAATAACTCAACAGAAAAGTCCCAAATTACATAAAGAAGAAAAGAAAATCACAGAATTAGTAACTGCCAATAGGAATTTGTTTATAATACATCTATATTTTCTTGTCTTCCTTAGAACTGGACAATCATCATAGAATCATCAAAATCTATATGTTAACAAATGTCAAGAAGAGATTCTTCGAAATGAATATCATTTGGTAACTATGATCTAATGCTTCGGAGGTGCTGTGGTTAGCTTAGTCGTAGCACAAAATCAGCAGGACGTCTTCTGAGTAAATGATGCACCTGCAGTCTTTTGCACCATTTCGGTGTCTGTTATTGGAACACTCTAGTGCGTCCCACTTTCTCTGAGTTTGCTCTGTTTTCTGCCACTGTCAGTCTGTCTTGTTGCCATGGCAGTTTCTCTGATTCACACTTCTCTGGCTGAGCTTAAGTTTCAGTCCGCTTCCCTAAGCTCCTGAGAAGCCACTTCTGGGTCCCCATGCGATGAGCAGCTGGGTACAGGATTTGCCACACCTTGGGAATCACCATTTGCTCCATAGTGCAAGTGTTGGAGACTCTCCTTGCTACAATTCCTCTCGGAGCTAGAGTATTTCCTTTCAGACTCATTACAATTCGTCTCTGCAGAGCAAACATGGTCTCCCTGTGATCCCTGCTCTTCCTCTTGACGGGTCTCAGGAGAAGGCTGTTGCTCTGATGGAGGTGGGTTTTGGTGGGGCGGTGGAGCTTCGCCTGCTGCAGCCGTCGGATTGGCCGAGGAGGGTTTGATGGAGGCATGGCACATGGGGCACGTCTCTTGCACATAAAGCCACTTTCTCAAACAGTTGCCATGGAAGAAATGACCACAGTATGTGATCACTGCTGATGTCATATCCTGCGGTTAGAAAAATAAAATTGTATCCTCATCGTTGTCATGCAAAGTTTAATTCGATTACTTCTGTAATTGATTCAATCCTATACCGTTTCATTTACAATACTGCTCAAATGTTAGGAAGAATAATTTAGATTTTTCCTTTTGCTGCATTTACCTCCTCAAAAATAGTTAAAACAGTAGTATTATGAAACTGTTTTCTACTTGAATATATTTTAAAATGTAATTTATTCCTGTGATAGCAAAAGCTGCATTTTCAGCACCATTACTCCAGTCTTCAATGTCACATGATCCTTCAGAAATCATTCTGAAATGCTGATTTGGTGCTCAATTATTATTATGGTAATGTTTTATTTTAAGGACCAATTCTCACTATTCTCGAGTTGCTAATTAGCATGCATATTACTAGTATATAATAACATAATATTCTTATGTTTATCAATGCTAAAAATAGTTTGTCCTGCTTAATGTTTTGTGGAAGCCATGCAACATGTTTTTCATGATTCTTTGATGAATATAACATTCAAATGACAGCATTTATTTGAAATAGAAATCTTTTGTAACATTATCAATACCTTTACTGTCAGTTTGAGCAATTGAATGTGTCCTTGCAAAATAAAAGTGTTTAGCTCAAAGTGCATCCCAGTTACCCCAGAAATATTAAGAAGCATGTTTTTAAGCAGCAAATGATCATTTTAGAAATACTCAATACTGGAGTAATGGCTGCTGAAAAGTCATCACAGGAAATACATTATATTTTAAAACATTTTAAATTGTAATATTTTTTACTGTATTTTTTATCAAATAAATGCAGTCTTGGTGAGCATAAGAGACAAAACCAACATTTGCATGGTAGTGTACACACCCATTTAAATATGAAAACATTCTCACAACATCCACTAGCACATTTGAATATGTTGCAAGTCAAGGACAAAGCTTGATTCTACCCTAACTATGACATGCAGAACACCTGCACTTTTTTGCTTGTTCTGACCTGGAAGCAGATGGCACAGACATCATTGTGGTCCTGCAGCTGCTCTGCACTGGCCCGTGGAAGTACATTGATTTTGCGAGCAGCTTCTTGTCTAAGCAAGAAGCTTTTCCAGCCAGCCTGGGCACGTAGCCACACATTGCAGTAGGAGTGGATGATAATGACAGACGTTCCCATCCAGCTCCACTCTCCCCACAGTGACTCCCACGCCCCGTACGCCACAACACACACAGCCACCGCAAACTCCAGCACCCGACACACACCATTCACATAATAAACAAACTCAT
>QVTF01005202.1:0-28953 GCA_003573665.1 Oxygymnocypris stewartii
TTTAGGGTAATCTGAGTGGTTGCTATGTTGTTACTAGGTGGTTGGTAGTTGTCACAGATGGTTACTATGGAGTTTGTAGCATTTTATTGGCATGATTTAGCACTTAGCTAAGCGCTATTAGCATGTAGCTATTCACTGCTAGCATGTGTAGCATGTAGCAAGTCCTGTTTGCTAGCATGAGTCAAAAGAGCCAACCCCCATCTCTATACGATGTTCTGATGCAGAGATATTGGTCTTGCAAAATGGTTGCTAGGGTACTCTGTTTGGTTGCTAGGGAGTGGCTTGGCAGCTGCCAATCATGAAGCTCCAAAGTCAGTGTGAATGTATAAATCAACCCCCATCTCTATACGATGTTCTGATGCAGAGATATAGGTCTTGCAAAACGGTTGCTAGGGTACTCTGTTTGGTTGCTAGGGAGTGGCTTGGCAGCTAGCAATCACGATACTCCAAAGGCTTCTTGTCAGTATGAATGATATAAACCAACTCCCACGCCTCTGTGACATTCAGAATGGAAGATATTCCTTGTGAATTTTTGGTTGCTAAGGTGCTCGACAATGGTTGCTAGGGCGTGGCCAGTGAGTGTTGAGGTGATTCAGGATTGGCTTCTTGCTGCCCCGAGTCAAACGATCCCACCCTCATGTTTCTATGACACTTCTATCCTGAGATATCCCTTTGATCTCTTTCAATGGAAGTCTATGGGCCGTGTTGCTAAGGTGCTCTAAATGGTTGCTATGGGCGTGGCTTGATAGCTTCACAATGATCCTGAGATGCTGATTGTCGTCTGAGTCAAATGAGCCCGCCCCCTTGTCTCTATGACACTGTGATCCAGAGTTATGTTACAATTGAAAAAGCGGTTTCAAGTCAATGGGGGCAACTTGGGACGCTCTTGCCCCCCAGGGGTGCAAGTTTTACCCCATTGTGTGGTATGTTCTTACAGAGGCCCGTCAGCCTCTTCAAAATGTGGCAAATTTCACATTTCTACGAAATCCACTCTCTGAGCTATGAGTCTGTGAATTTTGGTGCTAAGGTGGTCGACAATGGTTGCTAGGCGTGGCCAGTGTGTGTTGAGGTGATTCAGGATTGGCTGCTTGCTGCCCCGAGTCAAACGAGCCCACCCGCATGTTTCTATGACACTTCTATCCTGAGATATCCCTTTGATCTCGTTCAATGAAGTCTATGGGACGTGTTGCTAAGGTGCTCTAATGGTTGCTATGGGCGTGGCTTGATAGCTTCACAATGATCCTGAGATGCTGATTGGTCATCTGAGTCAAATGAGCCCGCCCCCTTGTCTCTATGACACTGTGATCCAGAGTTATGTTCAATTGCAAAGCCGTTTTCTATGTGTAGGACGGCCCATTTCATGGGCCGTCCTACACCATTGAAAGTCAATGGGGCAACTTTGGGACGCCTCCTGCCCCCCAGGGGGTGCAACTTTTACCCCATTTTGAGGTATGGTCTTACAGAGCCTGCCAGCCTCTTCAAGTGTGGTGATTCATAAGTTTCTACGAAATTCTCGCTCTGAGCTACGACCCGCCAAAGTGTGCCCAATGCATTGTCATGGGACTTTTTGGCGATTATTGCCCCTGGGGCGAACATCGTACCCCCGATCGCTTATAAAAGTCATAGCACACGATTACCCGAGTAGGCCGCACGTTTTGACACCTCATTCATGGCTCTGGTGACAAAAACTGCGGGAGGAGTAGCGCGCCGAAATAAAAGTGGAAGAAGAAGAAATAATAAGTATGAGCAATAACAATAATGTGCTTTGCCATTTAAATGGCAAGCACCATTAACTAGAATGTACATTTCCAGAAGAAAATGTGAATGGTGCTTGCAGTGGCAAAAAACACCACCCCGGTTGCTAGGCGGTTGCTAGGGTTGTTGCTAGGCGGTTGCTAGGGTGTTCTGGGTGGTTGCTAGGGCGTTGCTAGGCGGTTGCTAGGATGTTCTGGGTGGTTGCTAGGTCCTACACCATAGAAAGTCAATGGGGCAACTTTGGGACGCTCCTGCCCCTCAGGGGTGCAACTTTTACCCCATTTGAGGTATGGTCCTACAGAGCCTGCCAGCCTCTTCAAATGTGGCAAATTTCACATTTCTGTGAAATCCACTCTCTGAGCTATGAGGCGTCAAAGTTTTTCGCAATGTTAAGTCTATGCGTTTTTTTTGGACGCTATTTCGCCCCTGGGGCGAACATCGTACCCCGATCGCTTATAAAAGTCATAGCACACCATTCCCGATTAGGCCGCACGTTTTGATACCTCATTCATGGCTCTGTGGCAAAAACTGCGGGAGGAGTAGCGTGCCGAAGTGTTGGTCAGGGCGAATAGTAATAACAATACTAGAATGTACATTTCCAGAAGAAAATGTGAATGGTGCTTGCAGTGGCAAAAAACACCACCCGGTTGCTAGGCGGTTTGCTAGGGTTGTTGCTAGGCGGTTGCTAGGGTGTTCTGGGTGGTTGCTAGGGCGTTGCTAGGCGGTTGCTAGGATGTTCTGGGTGGTTGCTAGGTCCTACACCATAGAAAGTCAATGGGGCAACTTTGGGACGCTCCTGCCCCCCAGGGGTGCAACTTTTACCCCATTTTGAGGTATGGTCCTACAGAGCCTGCCAGCCTCTTCAAATGTGGCAAATTTCACATTTCCTGTGAAATCCACTCTCTGAGCTATGAGGCGTCAAAGTTTTTCGCAATGTTAAGTCTATGCGTTATTTTTGGCCGCTATTTCGCCCCTGGGGCGAACATCGTACCCCCGATCGCTTATAAAAGTCATAGCACACCATTCCCGATTAGGCCGCACGTTTTGACACCTCATTCATGGCTCTGTGGCAAAAACTGCGGGAGGAGTAGCGCGCCGAAGTTTGGTCAGGGTGAATAGTAATAACAATACTAGAATGTACATTTCCAGAAGAAAATGTGAATGGTGCTTGCAGTGGCAAAAAACACCACCCGGTTGCTAGGCGGTTGCTAGGGTTGTTGCTAGGCGGTTGCTAGGGTGTTCTGGGTGGTTGCTAGGGCGTTGCTAGGCGGTTGCTAGGATGTTCTGGGTGGTTGCTAGGTCCTACACCATACAAAGTCAATCGGGCAACTTTGGGACGCTCCTGCCCCCCAGGGGTGCAACTTTTACCCCATTTTGAGGTATGGTCCTACAGAGCCTGCCAGCCTCTTGAAATGTGGCAAATTTCACATTTCTGTGAAATTCACTCTCTGAGCTATGAGGCGTCAAAGTTTTTTGCAATGTTAAGTCTATGCGTTTTTTTTGGCCGCTATTTCGCCCCTGGGGCGAACATCGTACCCCCGATCGCTTATAAAAGTCATAGCACACCATTCCCGATTAGGCCGCACGTTTTGACACCTCATTCATGGCTCTGTGGCAAAAACTGCGGGAGGAGTAGCGCGCCGAAGTTTGGTCAGGGCGAATAGTAATAACAATACTAGAATGTACATTTCCAGAAGAAAATGTGAATGGTGCTTGCAGTGGCAAAAAACACCACCCTGTTGCTAGGGTAATGTAGGGCGTTGCTAGGCGGTTGCTAGGGTAATCTGGGTGGTTGCTATGGTGTTACTAGGTGGTTGGTAGTTGTCACAGATGGCTACTATGGAGTTTGTAGCATTTTATTGGCATGATTTAGCACTTAGCTAAGCGCTATTAGCATGTAGCTATTCACTGCTAGCATGTGTAGCATGTAGCAAGCCCTGTTTGCTAGCATGAGTCAAAAGAGCCAACCCCCATCTCTATACGATGTTCTGATGCAGAGATATTGGTCTTGCAAAACGGTTGCTAGGGTACTCTGTTTGGTTGCTAGGGAGTGGCTTGGCAGCTGCCAATCATGAAGCTCCAAAGTCAGTGTGAATGTATAAACCAACCCCCATCTCTCTACGATGTTCTGATGCAGAGATATAGGTCTTGCAAAACGGTTGCTAGGGTACTCTGTTTGGTTGCTAGGGAGTGGCTTGGCAGCTAGCAATCACGATACTCCAAAGGCTTCTTGTCAGTATGAATGATATAAACCAACTCCCACGCCTCTGTGACATTCAGAATGGAAGATATTCCTCTGTGAAATTTGGTTGCTAAGGTGATCGACAATGGTTGCTAGGGCGTGGCCAGTGAGTGTTGAGGTGATTCAGGATTGGCTGCTTGCTGCCCCGAGACAAAGGAGCCCACCCTCATGTTTCTATGACACTTCTATCCTGAGATATCCCTTTGATCTCTTTCAATGGAAGTCTATGGGACGTGTTGCTAAGGTGCTCTAAATGGTTGCTAGGGGCGTGGCTTGATAGCTTCACAATGATCCTGAGATGCTGATTGGTCGTCTGAGTCAAATGAGCCCGCCCCCTTGTCTCTATGACACTGTGATCCAGAGTTATGTTCAATTGAAAAGCGGTTTCAAGTCAATGGGGCAACTTTGGGACGCTCTTGCCCCCCAGGGGTGCAAGTTTTACCCCATTGTGTGGTATGTTCTTACAGAGCCCGTCAGCTTCTTGAAATGTGGCAAATTTCACATTTCTGCGAAATCCACTCTCTGAGCTATGAGTCTGTGAATTTTGGTTGCTAAGGTGGTCGACAATGGTTGCTAGGGCGTGGCCAGTGTGTGTTGAGGTGATTCAGGATTGGCTGCTTGCTGCCCCGAGTCAAACGAGCCCACCCTCATGTTTCTATGACACTTCTATCCTGAGATATCCCTTTGATCTCTTTCAATGGAAGTCAATGGGACGTGTTGCTAAGGTGCTCTAAATGGTTGCTAGGGGCGTGGCTTGATAGCTTCACAATGATCCTGAGATGCTGATTGGTCGTCTGAGTCAAATGAGCCTGCCCCCTTGTCTCTATGACACTGTGATCCAGAGTTATGTTCAATTGAAAAGCGCTTCAATTGAAAGGACGGCCCATTTCATGGGCCGTCCTACACCATTGAAAGTCAATGGGGCAAATTTTAGTACCCTCCTGCCCCCCAGGGGTGCAACTTTTACCCCATTTTGAGGTATGGTCTTACAGAGCCTGCCAGCCTCTTCAAATGTGGCCAATTTCACATTTCTGTGAAATCCACTCTCTGAGCTACGAGGCGTCAAATTTTTTTCGCAATGTTAAGTCAATGGGGCAACTTTGGGACGCTCCTGCCCCCAGGGGTGCAACTTTTACCCCATTTTGAGGTGTGGTCTTACAGAGCCTGCCAGCCTCTTCAAATGTGGCAAATTTCACATTTCTGTGAAATCCACTCTCTGAGCTACGAGGCGTCAAAGTTTTTCGCCATGTTAAGTCAATGCGTTTGATTTTGCCCCTATTTTGCCCCTGGGGCAAACATCGTACCCCCGATCGCTTATAAAAGTCATAGCACACGATTCCCGATTAGGCCGCACGTTTTGACACCTCATTCATGGCTCTGTGACAAAAACTGTGGGAGGAGTAGCGCGCCGAAATAAAAGTGGAAGAAGAAGAATAATAACTAGAATGTACATTTCCTGAAGAAAATGTGAATGGTGCTTGCAGTGGCGAAAAACACCACCCGGTTGCTAGGCGGTTGCTAGGGTTGTTGCTAGGCGGTTGCTAGGGTGTTCTGGGTGGTTGCTAGGGCGTTGCTAGGCAGTTGCTAGGATGTTCTGGGTGGTTGCTAGGTCCTACACCATAGAAAGTCAATGGGGCAACTTTGGGACGCTCCTGCCCCCCAGGGGTGCAACTTTTACCCCATTTTGAGGTATGGTCCTACAGAGCCTGCCAGCCTCTTCAAATGTGGCAAATTTCACATTTCTGTGAAATCCACTCTCTGAGGTATGAGGTGTCAAAGTTTTTCGCAATGTTAAGTCTATGCGTTTTTTTTTGGCCGCTATTTCGCCCCTGGGGCGAACATCGTACCCCCGATCGCTTATAAAAGTCATAGCACACCATTCCCGATTAGGCCGCACGTTTTGACACCTCATTCATGGCTCTGTGGCAAAAACTGCGGGAGGAGTAGCGCGCCGAAGTTTGGTCAGGGCGAATAGTAATAACAATACTAGAATGTACATTTCCAGAAGAAAATGTGAATGGTGCTTGCAGTGGCAAAAAACACCACCCGGTTGCTAGGGCGTTGCTAGGGTTGTTGCTAGGCGGTTTGCTAGGGTGTTCTGGGTGGTTGCTAGGTCGTTGCTAGGCGGTTGCTAGGATGTTCTGGGTGGTTGTTAGGTCATTTCATGGGCCGTCCTACACCATAGAAAGTCAATGGGGCAACTTTGGGACGCTCCTGCCCCCCAAGGGTGCAACTTTAACCCCATTTTGAGGTATGGTCTTACAGAGCCTGCCAGCCTCTTCAAATGTGGCAAATTTCACATTTCTGTGAAATCCACTCTCTGAGCTACGAGGCGTCAAATTTTTTCGCAATGTTAAGTCTATGTGTTTTTTTTGGGGCGCTATTTCGCCCCTGGGGCGAACATCGTACCCCCGATCGCTTATAAAAGTCATAGCACACCATTCCCGATTAGGCCGCACGTTTTGACACCTCATTCATGGCTCTGTGGCAAAAACTGCGGGAGGAGTAGCGCGCCGAAGTTTGGTCAGGGCGAATAGTAATTACAATACTAGAATGTACATTTCCAGAAGAAAATGTGAATGGTGCTTGCAGTTGCAAAAACACCACCCGGTTGCTAGGCGGTTGCTAGGGTTGTTGCTAGGCGGTTGCTAGGGTGTTCTGGGTGGTTGCTAGGGCGTTGCTTGGCGGTTGCTAGGATGTTCTGGGTGGTTGCTAGGTCCTACACCATAGAAAGTCAATGGGGCAACTTTGGGACGCTCCTGCCCCCCAGGGGTGCAACTTTTACCCCATTTTGAGGTATGGTCCTACAGAGCCTGCCAGCCTCTTCAAATGTGGCAAATTTCACATTTCTGTGAAATCCACTCTCTGAGCTATGAGGCGTCAAAGTTTTTCGCAATGTTAAGTCTATGCGTTTTTTTTGGCCGCTATTTCGCCCCTGGGGCGAACATCGTACCCCCGATCGCTTATAAAAGTCATAGCACACCATTCCCGATTAGGCCGCACGTTTTGACACCTCATTCATGGCTCTGTGGCAAAAACTGCGGGAGGAGTAGCGCGCCGAAGTTTGGTCAGGGCGAATAGTAATAACAATACTAGAATGTACATTTCCAGAAGAAAATGTGAATGGTGCTTGCAGTGGCAAAACTCGGCGCTGGACAGATACTAGTGACTAGCATGTTTGCTAGCATATTTTTAGCATGATTAGCATCTTGTTACCATATTGCTAGCATGATTAGCATGTTGCTAGCATGTTGCTAGCATGATTTTATCATGTTGCTAGCATGATTTTATCATGTTGCTAGTATGATTAACATGTTGCTAGCATTATTTTAGCATGTCGCTAACATGATTAGCATGTTGTTTGCATGTTGCTAGCATGATTAACATTGTTGCTAGCATGTTGCTAGCATGATTAGCATGTTGCTAGCATGTTGCTAGCATGATTAGCATGTTGCTAGCATGATTAGCATGTTGCTAGCATGTTGTTAACATGATTCTAACATGTCGCTAACATGATTAGCATGTTGCTAGCATGTTGCTAGCATGTTGCTAGCATGATTAGCATGTTGCTAGCATGTTGCTAACATGATTAGCATGTTGCTAGCATGATTAGCATGTTGCTAGCATGATTAGCATGTTTCTAGCATGTTGCTAGCATGTTGCTAGCATGTTGCTAGCGTGATTAGCATGTTGCTAGCATGTTGCTAGCATGATTAGCATATTGCTAGCATGTTGCTAGCATGATTAGCATGTTGCTAGCATGATGCTAGCATGATTTTAGCATTATTAGCATGTTGCTAGCATGTTGCTAGCGTGATTAGCATGTTTCTAGCATGTTGCTAGCATGATTTTAGCGTGATTAGCATGTTTTTAGCATGTTGCTAGCATGATTAGCATGTGACTAGCATGTTGCTAGCATGATTAGCATGTTGCTAGCATGTTGCTAGCATGATTTTAACATGATTAGCATGTTTGCTAGCATGATTTTAGCGTGATTAGCATGTTGCTAGCATGATAAGCATGTTGCTAGCATGATTAGCATGTTGCTAGCATGTTGCTAGCATGTTGCTAGCATGTTTGCTAGCATGTTGCTAGCGTGATTAGCATGTTGCTAGCATGTTTGCTAGCATGTTGCTAGCATGTTGCTAGCATGTTGCTAGCGTGATTAGCATGTTGCTAGCATGTTGCTAGCATGATTAGCATGTTGCTAGCATGTTGCTAGCATGATGCTAGCATGATTTTAGCATTATTAGCATGTTTCTAGCATGTTGCTAGCATGATTAGCATGTTGTTAGCATGTTGCTAGCATGATTTTAGCGTGATTAGCATGTTTTTAGCATGTTGCTAGCATGATTAGCATGTGACTAGCATGTTGCTAGCATGTTGCTAGCGTGATTAGCATGTTGCTAGCATGTTGCTAGCATGATTAGCATGTTGCTAGCATGTTGCTAGCATGATTAGGATGTTGCTAGCATGTTGCTAGCATGATTAGCATGTTGCTAGCATGTTGCTAGCATGATGCTAGCATGATTTTATTATTATTAGCATGTTGCTAGCCTGTTGCTAGTGTGATTAGCATGTTTCTAGCATGTTGCTAGCATGATTAGCATGTTGCTAGCATGTTGCTAGCATGATTTTAGCGTGATTAGCATGTTTTTAGCATGTTGCTAGCATGATTAGCATGTGACTAGCATGTTGCTAGCATGATTAGCATGTTGCTAGCATGTTGCTAGCATGATTAGCATGTTGCTAGCATGTTGCTAGCATGATGCTAGCATGATTTTAGCATTATTAGCATGTTGCTAGCATGTTGCTAGCATGATTAGCATGTTGCTAGCATGTTGCTAGCATGATTTTAGCGTGATTAGCATGTTTTTAGCATGTTGCTAGCATGATTAGCATGTGACTAGCATGTTGCTAGCATGATTAGCATGTTGCTAGCATGATTTTAGCATGATTAGCATGTTTGCTAACATGATTTTAGCGTGATTAGCATGTTGCTAGCATGTTGCTAGCATGATTAGCATGTTGCTAGCATGTTGCTAGCATGATTTTAGCGTGAATTGCATGTTTTTAGCATGTTTGCTAGCATGATTAGCATGTGACTAGCATGTTTGCTAGCATGATTAGCATGTGACTAGCATGTTGCTAGCATGTTGCTAGCATGATTAGCATGTTGCTAGCATGTTGCTAGCATGATTAGCATGTTGCTAGCATGATTTTAGCGTGATTAGCATGTTGCTAGCATGATTAGCATGTTGCTAGCATGTTGCTAGCATGATTAGCATTTAGGGTAATCTGAGTGGTTGCTATGGTGTTACTAGGTGGTTGGTAGTTGTCACAGATGGTTACTATGGAGTTTGTAGCATTTTATTGGCATGATTTAGCACTTAGCTAAGCGCTATTAGCATGTAGCTATTCACTGCTAGCATGTGTAGCATGTAGCAAGTCCTGTTTGCTAGCATGAGTCAAAAGAGCCAACCCCCATCTCTATACGATGTTCTGATGCAGAGATATTGGTCTTGCAAAATGGTTGCTAGGGTACTCTGTTTGGTTGCTAGGGAGTGGCTTGGCAGCTGCCAATCATGAAGCTCCAAAGTCAGTGTGAATGTATAAACCAACCCTCATCTCTCTACGATGTTCTGATGCAGAGATATAGGTCTTGCAAAACGGTTGCTAGGGTACTCTGTTTGGTTGCTAGGGAGTGGCTTGGCAGCTAGCAATCACGATACTCCAAAGGCTTCTTGTCAGTATGAATGATATAAACCAACTCCCACGCCTCTGTGACATTCAGAATGGAAGATATTCCTCTGTGAATTTTGGTTGCTAAGGTGATCGACAATGGTTGCTAGGGCGTGGCCAGTGAGTGTTGAGGTGATTCAGGATTGGCTGCTTGCTGCCCCGAGATAAAGGAGCCCACCCTCATGTTTCTATGACACTTCTATCCTGAGATATCCCTTTGATCTCTTTCAATGGAAGTCTATGGGACGTGTTGCTAAGGTGCTCTAAATGGTTGCTAGGGGCGTGGCTTGATAGCTTCACAATGATCCTGAGATGCTGATTGGTCGTCTGAGTCAAATGAGCCCGCCCCCTTGTCTCTATGACACTGTGATCCAGAGTTATAATCAATTGAAAAGCGGTTTCTATGGTGTAGGACGGCCCATTTCATGGGCCGTCCTACACCATTGAAAGTCAATGGGGCAAATTTGGGACGCTCCTGCCCCCCAGGGGTGCAACTTTTACCCCATTTTGAGGTATGGTCTTACAGAGCCTGCCAGCCTCTTCAAATGTGGCAAATTTCACATTTATGTGAAATCCACTCTCTGAGCTACGAGGCGTCAAATTTTTCGCAATGTTGAGTCTATGCGTTTTTTTTGGCCGCTATTTCGCCCCTGGGGCGAACATCGTACCCCCGATCGCTTATAAAAGTCATAGCACACCATTCCCGATTAGGCCGCACGTTTTGACACCTCATTCATGGCTCTGTGGCAAAAACTGCGGGAGGAGTAGCGCGCCGAAGTTTGGTCAGGGCGAATAGTAATAACAATACTAGAATGTACATTTCCAGAAGAAAATGTGAAATGGTGCTTGCAGTGGCAAAACTCGGCGCTGGACAGATACTAGTGACTAGCATGTTTGCTATCATATTTTTAACATGATTAGCATCTTGTTACCATGTTGCTAGCATGATTAGCATGTTGCTAGCATGTTGCTGGCATGATTAGCATGTTGTTAGCATGATTAGCATGTTGCTAGCATGTTGCTAGCATGATTAGCATGTTGCTAGCATGATTAACAATGTTGCTAACATGTTCCTAGCATTATTCTAGCATGTTTGCTAGCATGATTAGAATGTTGCTAGCATGTTGCTAGCATGATTAACATGTTGCTAGCATGTTGCTAGCATGTTGCTGGCATGATTAGCATGTTGCTAGCATTATTAGCATGTTGCTAGCATGTTGCTAGCGTGATTAGCATGTTGATAGCATGTTGCTAGCATGATTAGCATGTTGCTAGCATGTTGCTAGCATGATGCTAGCATGATATTAGCATTATTAGCATGTTGCTAGCATGATTAGCATGTTTCTAGCATGTTGCTAGCATGATGCTAGCATGATTTTAGCATTATTAGCATGTTGCTAGCGTGATTAGCATGTTTCTAGCATGTTGCTAGCATGTTGCTAGCATGTTGCTAGCATGATTTTAGCGTGATTAACATGTTTTTAGCATGTTGCTAGCATGATTAGCACATGATTAGCATGTTGCTAGCATGATTTTAGCGTGATTAGCATGTAGCTAGCATGATTAGCATGTTGCTAGCATTTTGCTAGCGTGATTAGCATGTTTCTAGCATGTTGCTAGCATGATTAGCATGTTGCTAGCATGTTGCTAGCATGATTTTAACGTGATTAACATGTTTTTAACATGTTGCTAGCATGATTAGCATGTGACTAGCATGTTGCTAGCATGATTAGCATGTTGCTAGCATGATTAGCATGTTGTTAGCATGTTTAGCATGTTGCTAGCATGTTGCTAGCATGATTAGCATGTTGCTAGCATGATTAACAATGTTGCTAACATGTTCCTAGCATTATTCTAGCATGTTTGCTAGCATGATTAGAATGTTGCTAGCATGTTGCTAGCATGATTAGCATGTTGCTAGCATGTTGCTGGCATGATTAGCATGTTGCTAGCATTATTAGCATGTTGCTAGCATGTTGCTAGCATGATTAGCATGTTGCTAGCATGTTGCTAGCGTGATTAGCATGTTGATAGCATGTTGCTAGCATGATTAGCATGTTGCTAGCATGTTGCTAGCATGATGCTAGCATGATATTAGCATTATTAGCATGTTGCTAGCATGTTGCTAGCATGATTAGCATGTTTCTAGCATGTTGCTAGCATGATGCTAGCATGATTTTAGCATTATTAGCATGTTGCTAGCATGTTGCTAGCGTGATTAGCATGTTTCTAGCATGTTGCTAGCATGATTAGCATGTTGCTAGCATGTTTCTAGCATGATTTTAGCGTGATTAACATGTTTTTAGCATGTTGCTAGCATGATTAGCATGTGACTAGCATGTTGCTAGCATGATTAGCATGTTGCTAGCATGATTTTAGCATGATTAGCATGTTGCTAGCATGATTTTTAGCGTGATTAGCATGTAGCTAGCATGTTGCTAGCATGATTAGCATGTTGCTAGCATGTTGCTAGCGTGATTAGCATGTTTCTAGCATGTTGCTAGCATGATTAGCATGTTGCTAGCATGTTGCTAGCATGATTTTAACGTGATTAACATGTTTTTAACATGTTGCTAGCATGATTAGCATGTGACTAGCATGTTGCTAGCATGATTAGCATGTTGCTAGCATGTTGCTAGCATGATTTTAGCATGATTAACATGTTTTTAACATGTTGCTAGCATGATTAGCATGTGACTAGCATGTTGCTAGCATGATTAGCATGTTGCTAGCATGTTGCTAGCATGATTTTAGCATGATTAGCATGTTGCTAGCATGATTTTAGCGTGATTAGCATGTAGCTAGCATGTTGCTAGCATGATTAGCATGTTGCTAGCATGTTGCTAGCATGATTAGCATGTTGCTAGCATGTTGCTAGCGTGATTAGCATGTTGCTAGCATGTTGCTAGCATGATTAGCATGTTGCTAGCATGTTGCTAGCATGATTTTAGCATTATTAGCATGTTGCTAGCATGTTGCTAGCGTGATTAGCATGTTTATAGCATGTTGCTAGCATGTTGCTAGCATGATTAGCATGTTGCTAGCATGTTGCTAGCATGATTAGCATGTTGCTAGCATAATTAGCATGTTGCTAGCATGTTGCTAGCGTGATTAGCATGTTGCTAGCATGTTGCTAGCATGATTAGCATGTTGGTAGCATGTTGCTAGCATGATGCTAGCATGATTTTAGCATTATTAGCATGTTGCTAGCATGTTGCTAGCGTGATTAGCATGTTTCTAGCATGTTGCTAGCATGATTAGCATGTTGCTAGCATGTTGCTAGCATGATTTTAGCGTGATTAGCATGTTTTTAGCATGTTGCTAGCATGATTAGCATGTGACTAGCATGTTGCTAGCATGATTAGCATGTTGCTAGCATGTTACTAGCATGATTAGCATGTTGCTAGCATGATTTTAGCATGATTAGCATTTAGGGTAATCTGAGTGGTTGCTATGTTGTTACTAGGTGGTTGGTAGTTGTCACAGATGGTTACTATGGAGTTTGTAGCATTTTATTGGCATGATTTAGCACTTAGCTAAGCGCTATTAGCATGTAGCTATTCACTGCTAGCATGTGTAGCATGTAGCAAGTCCTGTTTGCTAGCATGAGTCAAAAGAGCCAACCCCCATCTCTATACGATGTTCTGATGCAGAGATATTGGTCTTGCAAAACGGTTGCTAGGGTACTCTGTTTGGTTGCTAGGGAGTGGCTTGGCAGCTGCCAATCATGAAGCTCCAAAGTCAGTGTGAATGTATAAACCAACCCCCATCTCTATACGATGTTCTGATGCAGAGATATAGGTCTTGCAAAACGGTTGCTAGGGTACTCTGTTTGGTTGCTAGGGAGTGGCTTGGCAGCTAGCAATCACGATACTCCAAAGGCTTCTTGTCAGTATGAATGATATAAACCAACTCCCACGCCTCTGTGACATTCAGAATGGAAGATATTCCTCTGTGAATTTTGGTTGCTAAGGTGCTCGACAATGGTTGCTAGGGCGTGGCCAGTGAGTGTTGAGGTGATTCAGGATTGGCTTCTTGCTGCCCCGAGTCAAACGAGCCCACCCTCATGTTTCTATGACACTTCTATCCTGAGATATCCCTTTGATCTCTTTCAATGGAAGTCTATGGGACGTGTTGCTAAGGTGCTCTAACTGGTTGCTAGGGGCGTGGCTTGATAGCTTCACAATGATCCTGAGATGCTGATTGGTCGTCTGAATCAAATGAGCCCACCCCCTTGTCTCTATGACACTGTGATCCAGAGTTATGTTCAATTGAAAAGCGGTTTCAAGTCAATGGGGCAACTTTGGGACGTTGGTAGCATGTTGCTAGCATGATTTTAGCATTATTAGCATGTTGCTAGCATGTTGCTAGCGTGATTAGCATGTTTCTAGCATGTTGCTAGCATGATTAGCATGTTGCTAGCATGATTTTAGCGTGATTAGCATGTTTTTAGCATGTTGCTAGCATGATTAGCATGTGACTAGCATGTTGTCAGCATGATTAGCATGTTGCTAGCATGTGACTAGCATGATTAGCATGTTGCTAGCATGATTTTAGCATGATTAGCATGTTGCTAGCATGATTTTAGCATGATTAGCATGTTGCTAGCATGTTGCTAGCATGATTAGCATGTTGCTAGCATGTTGTTAGCATTATTAGCATTTAGGGTAATCTGAGTGGTTGCTATGTTGTTACTAGGTGGTTGGTAGTTGTCACAGATGGTTACTATGGAGTTTGTAGCATTTTATTGGCATGATTTAGCACTTAGCTAAGCGCTATTAGCATGTAGCTATTCACTGCTAGCATGTGTAGCATGTAGCAAGTCCTGTTTGCTAGCATGAGTCAAAAGAGCCAACCCCCATCTCTATACGATGTTCTGATGCAGAGATATTGGTCTTGCAAAATGGTTGCTAGGGTACTCTGTTTGGTTGCTAGGGAGTGGCTTGGCAGCTGCCAATCATGAAGCTCCAAAGTCAGTGTGAATGTATAAACCAACCCCCATCTCTATACGATGTTCTGATGCAGAGATATAGGTCTTGCAAAACGGTTGCTAGGGTACTCTGTTTGGTTGCTAGGGAGTGGCTTGGCAGCTAGCAATCACGATACTCCAAAGGCTTCTTGTCAGTATGAATGATATAAACCAACTCCCACGCCTCTGTGACATTCAGAATGGAAGATATTCCTCTGTGAATTTTGGTTGCTAAGGTGCTCGACAATGGTTGCTAGGGCGTGGCCAGTGAGTGTTGAGGTGATTCAGGATTGGCTTCTTGCTGCCCCGAGTCAAACGAGCCCACCCTCATGTTTCTATGACACTTCTATCCTGAGATATCCCTTTGATCTCTTTCAATGGAAGTCTATGGGACGTGTTGCTAAGGTGCTCTAAATGGTTGCTAGGGGCGTGGCTTGATAGCTTCACAATGATCCTGAGATGCTGATTGGTCGTCTGAATCAAATGAGCCCACCCCCTTGTCTCTATGACACTGTGATCCAGAGTTATGTTCAATTGAAAAGCAGTTTCAAGTCAATGGGGCAACTTTGGGACGCTCTTGCCCCCCAGGGGTGCAAGTTTTACCCCATTGTGTGGTATGTTCTTACAGAGCCCGTCAGCCTCTTCAAATGTGGCAAATTTCACATTTCTACGAAATCCACTCTCTGAGCTATGAGTCTGTGAATTTTGGTTGCTAAGGTGGTCGACAATGGTTGCTAGGGCGTGGCCAGTGTGTGTTGAGGTGATTCAGGATTGGCTGCTTGCTGCCCCCGAGTCAAACGAGCCCACCCTCATGTTTCTATGACACTTCTATCCTGAGATATCCCTTTGATCTCTTTCAATGGAAGTCTATGGGACGTGTTGCTAAGGTGCTCTAAATGGTTGCTATGGGCGTGGCTTGATAGCTTCACAATGATCCTGAGATGCTGATTGGTCGTCTGAGTCAAATGAGCCCGCCCCCTTGTCTCTATGACACTGTGATCCAGAGTTATGTTCAATTGAAAAGCGGTTTCAAGTCAATGGGGGCAACTTTGGGACGCTCTTGCCCCCCAGGGGTGCAAGTTTTACCCCATTGTGTGGTATGTTCTTACAGAGCCCGTCAGCCTCTTCAAATGTGGCAAATTTCACATTTCTACGAAATCCACTCTCTGAGCTATGAGTCTGTGAATTTTGGTTGCTAAGGTGGTCGACAATGGTTGCTAGGGCGTGGCCAGTGTGTGTTGAGGTGATTCAGGATTGGCTGCTTGCTGCCCCGAGTCAAACGAGCCCACCCTCATGTTTCTATGACACTTCTATCCTGAGATATCCCTTTGATCTCTTTCAATGGAAGTCTATGGGACGTGTTGCTAAGGTGCTCTAAATGGTTGCTATGGCGTGGCTTGATAGCTTCACAATGATCCTGAGATGCTGATTGGTCGTCTGAGTCAAATGAGCCCTGCCCCCTTGTCTCTATGACACTGTGATCCAGAGTTATGTTCAATTGCAAAGCCGTTTCTATGTGTAGGACGGCCCATTTCATGGGCCGTCCTACACCATTGAAAGTCAATGGGGCAACTTTGGGACGCTCCTGCCCCCCAGGGGTGCAACTTTTACCCCATTTTGAGGTATGGTCTTACAGAGCCTGCCAGCCTCTTCAAGTGTGGTGATTCATAAGTTTCTACGAAATTCTCGCTCTGAGCTACGACCCGCCAAAGTTTGCCCAATGCATTGTCAATGGGACTTTTTGGGCGATTATTTGCCCCTGGGGCGAACATCGTACCCCCGATCGCTTATAAAAGTCATAGCACACGATTCCCGATTAGGCCGCACGTTTTGACACCTCATTCATGGCTCTGTGACAAAAACTGCGGGAGGAGTAGCGCGCCGAAATAAAAGTGGAAGAAGAAGAATAATAAGTATGAGCAATAACAATAATGTGCTTTGCCATTTAAATGGCAAGCACCATTAACTAGAATGTACATTTCCAGAAGAAAATGTGAATGGTGCTTGCAGTGGCAAAAAACACCACCCGGTTGCTAGGCGGTTGCTAGGGTTGTTGCTAGGCGGTTGCTAGGGTGTTCTGGGTGGTTGCTAGGGTGTTGCTAGGCGGTTGCTAGGATGTTCTGGGTGGTTGCTAGGTCCTACACCATAGAAAGTCAATGGGCCAACTTTGGGACGCTCCTGCCCCCCAGGGGTGCAACTTTTACCCCATTTTGAGGTATGGTCCTACAGAGCCTGCCAGCCTCTTCAAATGTGGCAAATTTCACATTTCTGTGAAATCCACTCTCTGAGCTATGAGGCGTCAAAGTTTTTCGCAATGTTAAGTCTATGCGTTATTTTTGGCCGCTATTTTGCCCCTGGGGGCGAACATCGTACCCCCGATCGCTTATAAAAGTCATAGCACACCATTCCCGATTAGGCCGCACGTTTTGACACCTCATTCATGGCTCTGTGGCAAAAACTGCGGGAGGAGTAGCGCGCCGAAGTTTGGTCAGGGCGAATAGTAATAACAATACTAGAATGTACATTTCCAGAAGAAAATGTGAATGGTGCTTGCAGTGGCAAAACTCGGCGCTGGACAGATACTAGTGACTAGCATGTTTGCTAGCATATTTTTAGCATGATTAGCATCTTGTTACCATATTGCTAGCATGATTAGCATGTTGCTAGCATGTTGCTAGCATGATTTTATCATGTTGCTAGCATGATTTTATCATGTTGCTAGTATGATTAGCATGTTGCTAGCATTATTTTAGCATGTCGCTAGCATGATTAGCATGTTGCTAGCATGATTAGCATATGGCTAGCATGTTGCTAGCATTATTCTAGCATGTTGCTAGCATGATTAGCATGTTGCTAGCATGATTAGCATGTTTGCTAACATGTCGCTAGCATGTGCTGCCTGTCGCTTGATGATTCTAGCATGTTGCTAGCATGATTAGCATGTTGTTTAGCTTTTGCTAGCATGATTAGCATTGTTGTTAGCATGTTGCTAGCATGATTAGCATGTTGCTAGCATGTTGCTAGCATGATTAGCATGTTGCTAGCATGTTGCTAACATGTTGTTATACATGATTCTAACATGTCGCTAACATGATTAGCATGTTGTAGCATGTTGCTAGCATGATTAGCATGTTGCTAGCATGTTCTAACATGATTAGCATGTTGCTAGCATGTTTGCTAGCATGATTAGCATGGTTGCTAGCATGATTAGCATGTTTCTGTCTAGCATGTTGCTAGCATGTTGCTAGCATGTTGCTAGCGTGATTAGCATGTTGGCTAGCATGTTGCTAGCATGATTAGCATGTTGCTAGCCTGTTGCTAGCATGATGCTAGCATGATTTTAGCATTATTAGCATGTTGCTAGCATGTTGCTAGCGTGATTAGCATGTTTCTAGCATGTTGCTTAGCATGATTTTAGCGTGATTAGCATGTTTTTAGCATGTTGCTAGCATGATTAGCATGTGACTAGCATGTTGCTAGCATGATTAGCATGTTGCTAGCATGTTGCTAGCATGATTTTAACATGATTAGCATGTTTGCTAGCATGATTTTAGCGTGATTAGCATGTTGCTAGCATGATAAGCATGTTGCTAGCATGATTAGCATGTTGCTAGCATGTTGCTAGCATGATTAGCATGTTGCTAGCATGTTGCTAGCATGATTAGCATGTTTGCTAGCATGTTGCTAGCGTGATTAGCATGTTGCTAGCATGTTGCTAGCATGATTAGCATGTTGCTAGCATGTTGCTAGCATGATTAGCATGTTGCTAGCATGTTGCTAGCATGATGCTAGCATGATTTTAGCATTATTAGCATGTTGCTAGCCTGTTGCTAGTGTGATTAGCATGTTTCTAGCATGTTGCTAGCATGATTAGCATGTTGCTAGCATGTTGCTAGCATGATTTTAGCGTGATTAACATGTTTTTAGCATGTTGCTCGCATGATTAGCATGTGACTAGCATGTTGCTAGCATGTTGCTAGCATGATTTTAGCATGATTAGCATGTTGCTAGCATGATTTTAGCATGATTAGCATGTTGCTAGCATGTTGCTAGCATGTTGCTAGCGTGATTAGCATGTTGCTAGCATGATTAGCATGTTGCTAGCATGATTAGCATGTTGCTAGCATGTTGCTAGCATGATGCTAGCATGATTTTAGCATTATTAGCATGTTGCTAGCATGTTGCTAGCATGATTAGCATGTTGCTAGCATGTTGCTAGCATGATTTTAGCGTGATTAGCATGTTTTTAGCATGTTGCTAGCATGATTAGCATGTGACTAGCATGTTGCTAGCATGATTAGCATGTTGCTAGCATGTTGCTAGCATGATTTTAGCATTATTAGCATGTTTGCTAACATGATTTTAGCGTGATTAGCATGTTGCTAGCATGTTGCTAGCATGATTAGCATGTTGCTAGCATGTTGCTAGAATGATTTTAGCGTGATTTGCATGTTTTTAGCATGTTTGCTAGCATGATTAGCATGTGACTAGCATGTTTGCTAGCATGATTAGCATGTGACTAGCATGTGCTAGCATTTGCTTAGCATGATTAGCATTGTGCTCAGCATGATTTTATCAGATTAGCATGTTGCTAGCATGATTTTAGCGTGATTAGCATGTTGCCTAGCATGATTAGCATGTTGCTATCATGTTGCAGCATGATTAGCATTTAGGGTAATCTGAGTGGTTGCTATGTTGTTACTAGGTGGATTGGTAGTTGTCACAGATGGTTACTATGGAGTTTGTAGCATTTTATTGGCATGATTAATGCACTTAGCTAAGCGCTATTAGCATGTAGCTATTCACTGCTAGCATGTGTAGCATGTAGCAAGTCCTGTTTGCTAGCATGAGTCAAAAGAGCCAACCCCCATCTCTATACGATGTTCTGATGGCAGAGATATGGTCTTGCCAACTGTTGCTAGGGTACTCTGTTTGGTTGCTAGGGAGTGGCTTGGCAGCTGCCAATCATGAAGCTCCAAAGTCAGTGTGAATGTATAAACCAACCCCATCTCTATACGATGTTCTGATGCAGAGATATAGGTCTTGCAAAACGGTTGCTAGGGTACTCTGTTTGGTTGCTAGGGAGTGGCTTGGCAGCTAGCAATCACGATACTCCAAAGGCTTCTTGTCAGTATGAATGATATAAACCAACTCCCACGCCTCTGTGACATTCAGAATGGAAGATATTCCTCTGTGAATTTTGGTTGCTAAGGTGATCGACAATGGTTGCTAGGGCGTGGCCAGTGAGTGTTGAGGTGATTCAGGATTGGCTGCTTGCTGCCCCGAGTACAAACGAGCCCACCCTCATGTTTCTATGACACTTCTATCCTGAGATATCCCTTTGATATCTTTCAATGGAAGTCTATGGGACGTGTTGCTAAGGTGCTCTAAATGGTTGCTAGGGGCGTGGCTTGATAGCTTCACAATGATCCTGAGATGCTGATTGGTCGTCTGAGTCAAATGAGCCTCGCCCCCTTGTCTCTATGACACTGTGATCCAGAGTTATGTTCCAATTGAAAAGCGGTTTTCAAGTCAATGGGGCAACTTTGGGACGCTCTTGCCCCCCAGGGGTGCAAGTTTTACCCCATTGTGTGGTATGTTCTTACAGAGCCCGTCAGCCTCTTCAAATGTGGCAAATTTCACATTTCTACGAAATCCACTCTCTGAGCTATGAGTCTGTGAATTTTGGTTTGCTAAGGTGGTCGACAATGGTTGCTAGGGCGTGGCCAGTGTGTGTTGAGGTGAGTCAGGATTGGCTGCTTGCTGCCCCGAGTCAAACGAGCCCACCCTCATGTTTCTATGACACTCTATCCTGAGATATCCCTTTGATCTCTTCAATGGAAGTCAATGGGACGTGTTGCTAAGGTGCTCTAAATGGTTGCTAGGGGGCGTGGCTTGATAGCTTCACAATGATCCTGAGATGCTGATTGGTCGTCTGAGTCAAATGAGCCCGCCCCCTTGTCTCTATGACACTGTGATCCAGAGTTATGTTCAATTGAAAAAGCGGTTCAATTGAGAGGACGGCCCATTTCATGGGCCGTCCTACACCATTGAAAGTCAATGGGGGCAAATTTTAGTACCCTCCTGCCCCCCAGGGGTGCAACTTTACCCCATTTTTGAGGTATGGTCCTTACAGAGCCTGCCAGCCTCTTCAAATGTGGCCAATTTCACATTTCTGTGAAATCCACTCTCTGAGCTACGAGGCGTGCAATTTTTTTCGCAATGTTTAAGTCAATGGGGCAAACTTTGGGACGCTCCTGCCCCCCAGGGTGCAACTTTTACCCCATTTGAGGTGTGGTTCTTACAGAGCCTGCCAGCCTCTTCAAATGTGGCAAATTTCAACTTCTGTGAAATCCACTCTCTGAGCTACGAGGCGTCAAAGTTTTTCGCCATGTTAAGTCAATGCGTTTGATTTTGCCCCTATTTTGCCCCTGGGGCAAACATCGTACCCCCGATCGCTTATAAAAGTCATAGCACACGATTCCCGATTAGGCCGCACGTTTTGACACCTCATTCATGGCTCTGTGACAAAAACTGTGGGAGGAGTAGCGCGCCGAAATAAAAGTGGAAGAAGAAGAAGAAGAAGAAGAATAATAAGTATGAGCAATAACAATACTGTGCTTTGCCATTAAAATGCAAGCACCATTAACTAGAATGTAACATTTCCTGAAGAAAATGTGAATGTGCTTGCAGTGGCGAAAAAACACCACCCGGTTGCTAGGCGGTTGCTAGGGTTGTTGCTAGGCGGTTGCTAGGGTGTTCTGGGTGGTTGCTAGGGGCGTTGCTAGGCAGTTGCTAGGATGTTCTGGGTGGTTTGCTAGGTCCTACACCATAGAAAGTCAATGGGGGCAACTTTGGGGACGCTCCTGCCCCCCAGGGGTGCAAACTTTTAACCCCATTTTGAGGTATGGTCCTACAGAGCCCTGCCAGCCTCTTCAAATGTGGCAAATTTCACATTTCTGTGAAATCCACTCTCTGAGCTATGAGGCCGTCAAAGTTTTTCGCAATGTTAAGTCTATGCGTTTTTTTTGGCCGCTATTTCGCCCCTGGGCGAACATCGTACCCCCGATCGCTTATAAAAGTCATAGCACACCATTCCCGATTAGGCCGCACGTTTTGACACCTCATTCATGGCTCTGTGGCAAAAACTGCGGGAGGAGTAGCGCGCCGAAGTTTGGTCAGGGCGAATAGTAATAACAATACTAGAATGTACATTTCCGAAGAAAATGTGAATGGTGCTTGCAGTGGCAAAACTCGGCGCTGGACAGATACTAGTGACTAGCATGTTTGCTAGCCATATTTTTAGCATGATTAGCATCTTGTTACCATATTGCTAGCATGATTAGCATGTTGCTAGCATGTTGCTAGCTAGGATTTTATCATGTTGCTAGCATGATTTTATCATGTTGCTAGTATGATTAGCATGTTGCTAGCATTATTTTAGCATGTTGCTAGCATGATAAGCATGTTGCTAGCATGATTAGCATATGGCTAGCATGTTGCTAGCATAATGCTAGCATGATTTTAGCATTATTAGCATGTTGCTAGCATGTTGTTAGTGTGATTAGCATGTTTCAGCATGTTGCTAGCATGAATTAGCTGTTGCTAGCATGTTCTAGCATGATTAGCATGTGCTAGCATAATGCTAGCTGTTGCTAGCATGATTAGCATGTTGCTAGCATGTTGCTAGTGTGATTAGCATGTTTCCTAGCATGTTGCTAGCATGATTAGCATGTTGCTAGCATGTTGCTAGCATGATTTTAGCGTCATTAGCATGTTTTTAGCATGTTGCTAGCATGATAGCATGTGACTAGCATGTTGCTAGCATGTTGCTAGCATGATTAGCATGTGACTAGCGTGTTGCTAGCATGATTAGCCATGTTGCTAGCATGTTGCTAGCATGATTTTAGCATGATTAGCATGTTTGCTAGCATGATTTTAGCGTGATTAGGCATGTTGCTAGCATGTTGCTAGCACAATTAGCATGTTGCTAGCATGTTGCTAGCGTGATTAGCATGTTGCTAGCATGTTGCTAGCATGATTAGCATGTTGCTAGCATGTTGCTAGCATGAGATTAGCATGATTAGCATGTTGCTAGCATGATTAGCATGTTGCTAGCATGATTAGCATGTTGCTAGCATGTTGCTTGCATGATTTTAGCGTGATTAGCATGTTGCTAGCATGTTGCTAGCATGATTTTAGCGTGATTAGCATGTTTTTAGCATGTTTGCTAGCATGATTAGCATGTGACTAGCATGTTGCTAGCATGTTGCTAGCATGATTAGCATGTTGCTAGCATGTTGCTAGCGTGATTAGCATGTTTCTAGCATGTTGCTAGCATGATTAGCATGTTGCTAGCATGATTAGCATGTTGCTAGCATGTTGCTAGCATGATTAGCATTTAGGGTAATCTGAGTGGTTGCTATGTTGTTACTAGGTGGTTGGTAGTTGTCACAGATGGTTACTATGGAGTTTGTAGCATTTTATTGGCATGATTTAGCACTTAGCTAAGCGCTATTAGCATGTAGCTATTCACTGCTAGCATGTGTAGCATGTAGCAAGTCCTGTTTGCTAGCATGAGTCAAAAGAGCCAACCCCCATCTCTATACGATGTTCTGATGCAGAGATATTGTCTTGCAAAATGGTTGCTAGGGTACTCTGTTTGGTTGCTAGGGAGTGGCTTGGCAGCTGCCAATCATGAAGCTCCAAAGTCAGTGTGAATGTATAAACCAACCCCCATCTCTCTACGATGTTTCTGATGCAGAGATATAGGTCTTGCAAAACGGTTGCTAGGGTACTCTGTTTGGGTTGCTAGGGAGTGGCTTGGCAGCTAGCAATCACGATACTCCAAAGGCTTCTTGTCAGTATGAATGATATAAACCAACTCCCACGCCTCTGTGACATTCAGAATGGAAGATATTCCTCTGTGAATTTTGGTTGCTAAGGTGATCGACAATGGTTGCTAGGGCGTGGCCAGTGAGTGTTGAGGTGATTCAGGATTGGCTGCTTGCTGCCCCGAGACAAAGGAGCCCACCCTCATGTTTCTATGACACTTCTATCCTGAGATATCCCTTTGATCTCTTTCAATGGAAGTCTATGGGACGTGTTGCTAAGGTGCTCTAAATGGTTGCTAGGGGCGTGGCTTGATAGCTTCACAATGATCCTGAGATGCTGATTGGTCGTCTGAGTCAAATGAGCCCGCCCCCTTGTCTCTATGACACTGTGATCCAGAGTTATGTTCAATTGAAAAGCGCTTCAATTGAAAGGACGGCCCATTTCATGGGCCGTCCTACACCATTGAAAGTCAATGGGGCAAATTTTAGTACCCTCCTGCCCCCCAGGGGTGCAACTTTTACCCCATTTTGAGGTATGGTCTTACAGAGCCTGCCAGCCTCTTCAAATGTGGCCAATTTCACATTTCTGTGAAATCCACTCTCTGAGCTACGAGGCGTCAAATTTTTTTCGCCAATGTTAAGTCAATGGGGCAACTTTGGGACGCTCCTGCCCCCCAGGGTGCAACTTTTACCCCATTTGAGGTGTGGTCTTACAGAGCTGCCAGCCCTCTTCAATGTGGGCAAATTTCACATTCTGTGAAATCCACTCTCTGAGCTACGAGGCGTCAAAGTTTTTCGCCATGTTAAGTCAATGCCGTTTGATTTTGCCCCTATTTTGCCCCTGGGGCAACACATCGTACCCCCGATCGCTTATAAAGTCATAGCACACACGATTCCCGATTAGGCCGCAACGGTTTGACACACCTCATTCATGGCTCTGTGACAAAAAACCTGTGGGAGGAGTAGCGCGCCGAAAATAAAAGTGGAAGAAGAAGAATCCAATAACTACGCACCATTAACTAGAATGTACATTTCCAGAAGAAATGTGAATGGTGCTTGCAGTGGCAAAACTCGGCGCTGGACAGATACTAGTGACTAGCATGTTTGCTAGCATATTTTTTAGCATGATTAGCATCTTGTTACCATATTGCTAGCATGATTAGCATGTTGCTACATGTTGCTAGCATGATTAGCATTTAGGGTAATCTGAGTGGTTGCTATGGTGTTACAGGTGGTCAGTAGTTGTCACAGATGGTTACTATGGAGTTTGTAGCATTTTATTGGCATGATTTAATACTTAGCTAAGCGCTATTAGCATGTAGCTATTCACTGCTAGCATGTGTAGCATGTAGCAAGTCCTGTTTGCTAGTATGAGTCAAAAGAGCCAACCCCCATCTCTATACGATGTTGTGATGCAGAGATATAGGTCTTGCAAAACGGTTGCTAGGGTACTCTGTTTGGTTGCTAGGGAGTGGCTTGGCAGCTGCCAATCATGAAGCTCCAAAGTCAGTGTGAATGTATAAACCAACCCCCATCTCTCGATATGTTCTGATGCAGAGATATAGGTCTTGCAAAACGGTTGCTAGGGTACTCTGTTTGGTTGCTAGGGTGGCTTGGCAGCTAGCAATCACGATACTCCAAAGGCTTCTTGTCAGTATGAATGATATAAACCAACTCCCACGCCTCTGTGACATTCAGAATGGAAGAATTCCTCTGTGAATTTTGGTTGCTAAGGTGCTCGACAATGGTTGCTAGGGCGTGGCCAGTGAGTGTTGAGGTGATTCAGGATTGGCTGCTTGCTGCCCCGAGACAAACGAGCCCACCCTCATGTTTCTATGACACTTCTATCCTGAGATATCCCTTTGATCTCTTTCAATGGAAGTCTATGGGACGTGTTGCTAAGGTGCTCTAAATGGTTGCTAGGGGCGTGGCTTGATAGCTTCACAATGATCCTGAGATGCTGATTGGTCGTCTGAGTCAAATGAGCCCGCCCCCTTGTCTCTATGACACTGTGATCCAGAGTTATGTTCAATTGAAAAGCGGTTTCAAGTCAATGGGCAACTTTGGGACGCTCTTGCCCCCCAGGGGTGCAAGTTTTACCCCATTGTGTGGTATGTTCTTACAGAGCCCGTCAGCTTCTTGAAATGTGGCAAATTTCACATTTCTGCGAAATCCACTCTCTGAGCTATGAGTCTGTGAATTTTGGTTGCTAAGGTGGTCGACAATGGTTGCTAGGGCGTGGCCGTGTGTGTTGAGGTGATTCAGGATTGGCTGCTTGCTGCCCCGAGTCAAACGAGCCCACCCTCATGTTTCTATGACACTTCTATCCTGAGATATCCCTTTGATCTCTTTCAATGGAAGTCAATGGGACGTGTTGCTAAGGTGCTCTAAATGGTTGCTAGGGGCGTGGCTTGATAGCTTCACAATGATCCTGAGATGCTGATTGGTCGTCTGAGTCAAATGAGCCCGCCCCTTGTCTCTATGACACTGTGATCCAGAGTTATGTTCAATTGAAAAGCGCTTCAATTGAAAGGACGGCCCATTTCATGGGCCGTCCTACACCATTGAAAGTCAATGGGGCAAATTTTAGTACCCTCCTGCCCCCCAGGGGTGCAACTTTTACCCCATTTTGAGGTATGGTCTTACAGAGCCTGCCAGCCTCTTCAAATGTGGCCAATTTCACATTTCTGTGAAATCCACTCTCTGAGCTACGAGGCGTCAAATTTTTTTCGCAATGTTAAGTCAATGGGGCAACTTTGGGACGCTCCTGCCCCCCAGGGGTGCAACTTTTACCCCATTTTGAGGTGTGGTCTTACAGAGCCTGCCAGCCTCTTCAAATGTGGCAAATTTCACACATTTCTGTGAAATCCACTCTCTGAGCTACGAGGCGTCAAAGTTTTTCGCCATGTTAAGTCAATGCGTTTGATTTTGCCCCTATTTTGCCCCTGGGGCAAACATCGTACCCCCGATCGCTTATAAAAGTCATAGCACACGATTCCCGATTAGGCCGCACGTTTTGACACCTCATTCATGGCTCTGTGACAAAAACTGTGGGAGGAGTAGCGCGCCGAAATAAAAGTGGAAGAAGAAGAATAATAACTAGAATGTACATTTCCAGAAGAAAATGTGAATGGTGCTTGCAGTGGCAAAAAACACCACCCGGTTGCTAGGCGGTTGCTAGGGTTGTTGCTAGGCGGTTGCTAGGGTGTTCTGGGTGGTTGCTAGGGCGTTGCTAGGCGGTTGCTAGGATGTTCTGGGTGGTTGCTAGGTCCTACACCATAGAAAGTCAATGGGGCAACTTTGGGACGCTCCTGCCCCCC
The DNA here is from genome assembly GCA_003573665.1 of Oxygymnocypris stewartii. Taxonomy (NCBI): domain Eukaryota; kingdom Metazoa; phylum Chordata; class Actinopteri; order Cypriniformes; family Cyprinidae; genus Oxygymnocypris; species Oxygymnocypris stewartii. The sequence continues at coordinate 26,863 of QVTF01005202.1, forward strand.
AGGGGTGCACTTTTACCCCATTTTGAGGTATGGTCCTACAGAGCCTGCCAGCCTCTTCAAATGTGGCAAATTTCACATTTCTGTGAAATCCACTCTCTGAGCTATGAGGCGTCAAAGTTTTTCGCAATGTTAAGTCTATGCGTTTTTTTTGGCCGCTATTTCGCCCCTGGGCGAACATCGTACCCCCGATCGCTTATAAAAGTCATAGCACACCATTCCCTATTAGGCCGCACGTTTTGACACCTCATTCATGGCTCTGTGGCAAAACTGCGGGAGGAGTAGCGCGCCGAAGTTTGGTCAGGGCGAATAGTAATAACAATACTAGAATGTACATTTCCAGAAGAAAATGTGAATGGTGCTTGCAGTGGCAAAAAACACCACCCGGTTGCTAGGCGGTTGCTAGGGTTGTGCTAGGCGGTTGCTAGGTGTTCTGGGTGGTTGCTAGGGCGTTGCTAGGCGGTTGCTAGGATGTTCTGGGTGGTTGCTAGGTCCTACACCATTGAAAGTCTGGGGCAAATGAAAAGTACGGGACGCTACCTCCTGCCCCCCAGGGGTGCAACTTTTACCCCATTTTGAGGTATGGTCCTACAGAGCCTGCCAGCCTCTTCAAATGTGGCAAATTTCACATTTCTGTGAAATCCACTCTCTGAGCTATGAGGCGTCAAAGTTTTTCGCAATGTTAAGTCTATGCGTTTTTTTGGCCGCTATTTCGCCCCTGGGCGAACATCGTACCCCCGATCGCTTTATAAAATCATAGCACACCATTCCCGATTAGGCCGCACGTTTTGACACCTCATTCATGGCTCTGTGGCAAAAACTGCGGGAGGAGTAGCGCGCCGAAGTTTGGTCAGGGCGAATAGTAATAACAATACTGAAGTACATTTCCAGAAGAAAATGTGAATGGTGCTTGCAGTGGCAAAACTCGGCGCTGGACAGATACTAGTGACTAGCATGTTTGCTAGCATATTTTTAGCATGATTAGCATCTTGTTACCATATTGCTAGCATGATTAGCATGTTGCTAGCATGTTGCTAGCATGATTTTATCATGTTGCTAGCATGATTTTATCATGTTGCTAGTATGATTAGCATGTTGCTAGCATTATTTTAGCATGTCGCTAGCATGATTAGCATGGCTAGCATTTGCTAGCATTATTCTAGCATGTTGCTAGCATGATTAGCATGTTGCTAGCATGATAGCATGTTTGCTAACATGTCGCTAGCATGTTGCTAGCATGTTCTAGCATGATTCTAGCATGTTGCTAGCATGATTAGCATGTTGTAGCATGTTGCTAGCATGATTAGCATTGTTGTAGCATTTGCTAGCATGATCATGTTGCTAGCATGTTGCTAGCATGATTAGCATGTTGCTAGCATGTTGCTAACATGTTGCATGTTGCTAACATGTTGCTAACATGATTAGCATGTTGCTAACATGATTAGCATGTTGCTAGCATGTTGCTAGCATTGCATGTTGCTAGCATGTTGCTAACATGATTAGCATTTTCTCATGTTGCTAGCATGATTAGCATGTTGCTAGCATGTTAGCATGTTTCTAGCATGTTGCTGCATGTTGCTAGCATGTTGCTAGCGTGATTCATGTTGCTAGCATGTTGCTAGCATGATTAGCATGTTGCTAGCATGTTGCTAGCATGATCTAGCATGATTTTAGCATTATTAGCATGTTGCTAGCATGTTGCTAGCGTGATTTAGCATGTTTAGCATGTTGCTAGCATGATTTTAGCGTGATTAGCATGTTTTTAGCATGTTGCTAGCATGATTAGCATGTGACTAGCATGTTGCCTAGCATGATTAGCATGTTGCTAGCATGTTGCTAGCATGATTTTAACATGATTAGCATGTTTGCTAGCATGATTTTAGCGTGATTAGCATGTTGCTAGCATGATAGCATGTTGCTAGCATGATTAGCATGTTGCTAGCAGTGTTGCTAGCATGATTAGCATGTTTCTACATGTTGCTAGCATATTAGCATGTTTGCTAGCATGTTCTAGCGTGATTAGCATGTTGCTAGCATGTTGCTAGCATGATTAGCATGTTGCTAGCATTTGCTAGCATGATTCTGTGTGCTAGC
>QVTF01005203.1:0-29438 GCA_003573665.1 Oxygymnocypris stewartii
TTCTGAGACTCTGCCTCTCTAAGACATACCTTGTATAGCTAATCATGTTACAGACCTTATGTCAATTAACTTAATTAGTTGCTAGATGTTCTCCCAGTTGAATATTTTCAAAATGTCTCTTTTTTTCAGTAGGGCTGGGCGATATATCTCTTGCAATATGCATGCGCATCTCGTCAGTAAAGCTGGTTCCTTTATTAGCTAGGCAATATTGCATTCAATATCGAAGGCGTTTAATCTGCGATTATGAAAGCGATATTTCGTAGCTTGTCAGTGAACTACAACTCTGTGTATTAACTGCCGCTCCATTTGAAAACAGGTGATGGAGATTTACCGCTAATAAAGGAACCAGCTTAACTGACGAGATGTGCATCCATATCGCATGAGATATATCGCCCAGCCCTATTTTTCAGCCCTTTGTTGCCCCCGTGCCAACTGTTTTGAGACCTGTAGCAGGCATCACATTTAAAATGAGTTAATTTAGTGGATTTAAACATTTGTTATGTTCTCTATGTTCTATTATGAATAAAATATTGGCTCATATGATTTAAAAGTCTTTAATTTTAATTGTATTCAAATTTAGAAACATCCCAGCATTTCTGGAATTCGGGTTGTAGTTTGTGTTTCTGGTGTAGAACCAAACTTTGTTTATCTTAATTTAATGCTGTATATTGAGCAGCGGATGAAGTTAAATCCATATACGAGATACATATCTGAGGAAAAGTGCATTGCTGATCAGCGCCACCTAGCGTGCAGGTGTGAATTAACACCATTCGTCTGTGTTTTGCCTCCCTTTTTCGCATCACGCTGAGTGTGAAACGGCCTTTACCCTGGAGTTGGTTCTCTCCCCGGCAATGAAACTAAGGAAGTAAATAATTAAATAAATTAGCTTGGTAATATTGTGCATCCATGATCTCACAGGCTAATGAAAAGACAATATGACTATGAAGCATTTCGCCCAACACTAGTGCAAAATATAACAAAATAAGTATTAATTTAGAAAAAGATTATACTAAAAACTATCCTCTTCTTCGCTATGTTAAAAGGTTATGTGTCAACTCAACTGTGTAAGTTGGATATCGAAATCCTTATCTATACATATTTATGTTCTGAGGTAGTTAACTTGAATTTTCCATAATCTTGCTAGCATGTGAAGGCAGTATTATGGTGTGTTCAGATAATTTCAGAATTACCGTAATTATATGTAAAAAAAAAAAATCACTTTTCACCAAACTCATGATTATATGAGTTGTTACATCTAGTAAAATGGCAACAGTCTTAACGGTCAAGGATTGCTTGGTACCTCGACACATATTTCTGTTTGACACTATTTTATTATAGCCGCTATTACCTGGCGTGATTTTTTTACCCTAAAACATTTTGCACAAACATTTAAACATTTAGAGGTGAACTAACAAATTAATGTAATGAATACATATTTTGCTGCCATCAACAACAAAGCTGCACATGTATCCATTTTGGCGTTATGAGTGTTGCCATGGTAACAAATCATTTCTTAGTCTGAGGACATGTACAGCTCCTAGTAGAATCTTGTAATTACAGTAAATCAAGATATGAACACAGCATTAATCCTTGGTTATGTGGGGTGGGCAAGGAGTACAAGGTTGCCTCCAAAATAAATGCTAAATGCCATGATTATATAATTATTTGATTAACCACGTGACCAGATGTAAAATGAATTTGGTTGCCATAGAAATCATGTTAGCCCTGTTTGACAAATGCTGTCTTCGCTGGCAGTAAACAGAGATAGAAAGGCTTCAAGTTGCATTCGACTGGTTGGTTTTGTGACGTATGTGTAATAAAGATATATGACATTTATTTTACATCTTAAATGTAACTTGTAGTTATTAAATATTTAATTGGCTATAACTAAAACTCATTTGAATTTGTTGCAGATCACTAGATGTACCATGGAAGCCGGTTTGAGCGTTTACTCAAACATGCTGTCTATTTAGTAAATTACTAAATGCAGCCATTTTGTTCTTTTCCCTGCCGATATTCATTTCTTACACTCCTACACAATCACAGTGTTCAGGGTTTTTGTCTGTTTGGCTGTAATCTTATCAAACCTCGAAGTGTGTAACAGCCTTGAACAGAAGGTCTCTCGTCTTACCTGCTATTGTCCTTTCATCTTTTCTCATTTCCTTCAGTTTATTCAGTTCTACCTAAAAAAAATCACTAGATGAGGAAATTAGGTTATTTAAATTCATTATCTACTAACAATGCATTTCATTAGAATCCCCCCACACCACTAAATAAATAACCAACACATTTTTCTTTTTAAATGATTGGCGTCACTTCATCCATCCATCAATGTGCACGTCAACTCAGTGTAGTTGTTTTTTAAATGAGATTTTCATTCCTTTACTCCAACTCTTTTTTTTAAACAATAAACACTTATGACTAAATAAATAATATAAAATGGAACAAATATAGCAACAAAAAATAATTAAATTAGCTGTAATTACACAGTAAACAATAATACGAAATTAATATCAAAATTTCACAGAAATAAAATAGCTATAAATACTACCAAAATAAAATATTAGTTACGTGTCACAAAAAATCTATTAAATTCCTTGTAATTTCACAATACATAAAAAACTACAGTATAAATAATACCAAAGCAATAATATAAAAAAATCACCATAATTTATAAAACCAACAGCATAAATAATACTAAAACAATGACAATACAATTATAATTTAGTATTCCGAAGGAAAGCAAGACTTCAAATTCACAGTAGTTGTAAATTCTCCAATACAGATTTGGGAAACCCCCCCGTAAATTCTAAAGAACCGCATGCATATTCGGCATCATAAAAATAATTAGTCAATCATGCATCCAGCTGTGGAGCTGCAGACAACAAGATGGAGACTGGGACTCTCTCCCATTGCTGAGGTTTCAACGGTTGCACTAACACACAAAGCTGCCTTGAAAACAAGAGCAGGGCAGCCATCTGGTCCTCCCTCACAAGGGACACTGATACATTTCACCAGATTCAGGAGGAGAGAAAGACAGGGATCAAGCACGATTGTTCGGAGCATGGCACAAAAGAAACTCCTCGGTGAGCTGTTGGAAACAAAGCCGGGAGAGGATGGGTGTCAGTGTTTAGCATAGGGCTCTGGTTCAGGGACTGCAGGCTTCAGTGGCCATTAGTGTATACAACGTGGGAGGCAAAAGCAAGAGAGATTAGTGAATATTAAACAAATCTGTGTGTGTGGGGGGGTGTGTTGCCCAGGAGCATCTATAATTAAAATGCATGTTTGGACCAGAAAGGCTGTTTTGGTTAAAGGTGTGTGCGTGGTGTGTTCTCTTCCCCACCAACTAGTTGCTGCCCAGTGGAAAGGAAATGAAAACAATGAATGCTTGTCACCGAGGGACAAAAAGGCTCCTCGCACAAGCCCGGTTAGGGGTTTAAATAAGGTGCCAAAAGTCAGAATTTGACAATTTTTTTGTCTGCCCAGGCCTCAAAAGCACACTGACAGGTTTATTAAAGGTTTTACAACAGAAATAGTACTTTTATCCACCAAAAGAAACAAAAACGCATAATTTTTTCAAGATCATAAGCAAAAATAAAAAGGCTAATACACAATTTAAAAAAAACTAAACGGTATTACAAAATTGTACGTCAGAGATAACAAACAAAAGAGCATGCTAGGAATGAGATATAATACACTGTTATTTAGAAAATTATGTATTATCATGGAAACAAAACACTAACAAAGATAAGATTAAAAGAACCTTTCTCTAGTAGTTCTCAAGCACACAACCTCTGTTGATTTTAAAAGGCAATTAGCGTTTAATGAAACCATAAATAAGTGGTGTTAAACAGGTTTTGTTTCCGGATCCAGATTTAACAGTGGACAAAGTGAAGATTCAGCACACCACCAAACTGATTTATTGCACGCACGTAAACAAAAATGTCTAAATAATATTCATATTCTATGAACTGCATGAGATCTAACCATATCTAATATTAAAATCTAAAATTAAAAATGTGAAACATTTATTTTCTAAAGGTTGAATTTTGGTGTCATACTGAATTTAGGTTTCTCTGCATCCGATAATCCACCACACAAAACACATTGTGGTCATTACAAACAATGTTTATTCCCATTGAAAACCCATCTTTACTTTAGTCTAGGTCATATTTGACTTAGTTTGAGTAATTCTGTTCACGGTTTTCAAAGATGCTACACAGGCTATCTTTCTAATTTTGATGGCTTTATATCAAATAAGATAATTCTGTCCCAAAATAGTTTAATGACATCAACAACAAGCAATATAGCAAAACTACATTTTATTATTCACATTTTTCATCTGCGTATATGTGAGAACACACCTCAAACATTGAGAATGTGTAGATTACACACATACTTTTATAAATACAGTTAATAAAATATTAATCCATAATCACTATTATGTACAATAAAATTACCTAAACATTCAGATATCACAATTAATTCCTGTGAACACATACTAAACAAAAGCAAATTATCCATATACAAATTATCTAAATAATTCGATTTTTATTTCCATCAACCATAAAATTTCATATTTAATTTATACATTCCCTATAATTGTTATTTTTTATGTTTTATGCTGTTACTGTAATTGTCACTGCAGTCTTTCCCCCAAAAAATGGCAGTAACACAAATACAGTGTCACAAAAAAGAAAAAGAATCCACTCAAACTTTCACATGTCCCATTTCCGAGATATATTGCATTAATATTACAGTAAGAATTACACCCCCATCAGCCATAAGTTCCACATAATGGCTTTTGTGTGTAATATTTTACCATTAGCTGAGGTGTATGTGTATTTCTCTCTGTGTGTGTGTGTGTGTGTGTGTGTGTGTGTGTGTGTGTGTGGTGGGGGCTGGGCACAGATGTAAAATCTTCCCCACCCCTTCCCTCCTGTTATTTATACTGTCTAAGGCAGGCCTGCGGTTTTGGCAGACATTGGAAAGTATTTCCTGTTGAAAAACCTTGCGCAATTCTCCACTCTTCAAATCCAGATCCAAATTTCACCCCTCTACCCCCTATACTTGCTTTAAGATTGCCCTTCCAATTCAAACAGTGCATATTCTTGAAGTCAAAACATACTTCCGTCGTTGAAAAAGCAATCAGATCCCACTGTCGACAGAGATGATGGCCCATCCTTGCCGTCTTAATTGAGTTAACATCAGAGAAATGGGGCGAGAGCGTCGTAAACGAGAAAAATGCAGCACAGCTACACTTAGAGATGATGTCTGGGGCTGTGAGACTCTGCAGAATCCCACCCATCCCCCACACTGGCTTGTCAACTCATTTTTGCCTGGCTGGGCATTGCCTGCAATAGATTCCACCCCACCCCCTCTCCTTTGCTCAGTCATTCAGACTTGGAAAGTCAATAACAAGCTGACATCATCATTGGTTTGTATATTTCTCTGGTGCTCTCAGACCAGCAATTGACTAAAAGCAGATCACCTTTGTTTAAGGAACAGGTACGGATTTAAAAAATGAGCAGAAACAGGAAAAGCGTGGAGCTTTTGTTTCAGTGAACTGTGTGTGGACTTACTTCCTGACCTTCACATTTTACATGTGGTATCTTTTTGACTGGTGGCGGGTGCCATGCCTCAGGGTACAAGATCAGTTACTTTATAGTGACTATAATATGCAGATAAAAACATCAGTAGGTTTTCTCAACCCACCTGTGACATGCAGCTTAAACAATGTTTCTGTGATATATTCCTTGGCTTGAACTAGCGTTATCATGGCCACAGGAAATATGTTGTGTCATAACAGCAGCAAGATTATCACTGACCTACTTTTATGATCGTGGACAGAATTGAACTGGCTAGCTTGTTTATGTAATGCTGTTACCTAAATGCAAAGACTGCTGGGATGAACAAAGGCTAAACTTCTGATTCTGATTCAGAATTATTTAGCCTTGACAACTTTTTTTACATTTGTTTTTCACTCCCTGTAACCACAGACAGGATGGGGGAGGGGAGTGTAAGTATATTTTGCTGTGAGACACTAATGAAACAGCAAACTATGTCCTCTAGTGTGCAGTAGTACTGAAGGTTTGCGATAAAACATATTTTTATTGAACAGAGTATATTATTTTAATACACAACAGTTAGTTACGGTTACCAAATTGACTGGCAGAGCAAATAATATATTGATGGCTGTATTTGTTACATGTACATGATACTATATGTAAAGTGAACAGAACTAGGCAGATAGGTGACCATTTCTGATTTTGAATTTGATTATAAAAAACATTTTTGCAGTCTTGAAAGGCACCATGGGAAGTGGGGACTGTTTGTAATACAAATAGGTCATGGAGAGTAGCCTACATGCGGAAAACAATTTGTTTAAGATTATGTGATCCTGGGTGGTAGGTTCTTGTGATTCATCAGTCGGGGCGGAATTAAAATCGGAGAGGCCAAGTCGGACACTTTCTGCTCCCGGTAGTGACGCACACATGGTGTTTGCATACTCTTATCACAGATAAAGTGAATTAAATGCAATATATGTGAAATACAGGGACATTTTTTTATGAGGAACAGAAACACTTTTTATACACTGCTTAATACAGCGCCATCTATTCATGAATAAAGTTCAGCATAAACATACAGGCTACTAACTACCAATAAAGTGTGGGTATATATGCCTTTATCAGTGTTTTTGATAAAATGGCTCAAGATAACAGTGCGACTACACTAAAAAAGCTTTACTGTTATAAAAACTGATTTGTGAGCATTGTTGAAATTGAATTGTTAGAGTAAACACACAACATACGTTGTGCTTGTCATCACAGAATCTGACCAATGAGAATAAAGTGTGTCGTCATCAAGGCTATCGCAGCTGATTTTGAGCAACTGCAACGCCTGACCTCGGCGGCTGGTCTGGTTTTGCTCTCGCGGTACTTTGGTGGCACATGTGATCGTAAGGCGGCTGCAGCACCGATCAAATCGGACAAATGTTCTAACCAGAATGCATTGCTTTTGTAAAGCGGAAGATGATTAAAATGTTGTCTTTTTTAAAGAAATTCAAACAATAAATAGCATTTTGTGGCTCTTTAATCTGTCATGACAAATCGCTGTAAGCACGTGAATCGATCGTCTTTTCATATTTCCTTAAAGAATGAAGTAAACATGAATGAACATAACGTATTTGATTTCAACCGTGGAAAGACATCAATACACACAATTCTTTACGTTTGAGTCCACCGAAATGAATCTACTCTCCTGTCTGATTTGTTTGTTGGGCAAGATGACAGATTCGCATTATGACTGGTCAGATCGCCTGTCAATCAAGCTCTGCGAACGGTTAATTGTGACTTTTCATCTCATAACGTAGCTAGCTAATTTATTATTTTAAAAGATGTTTCACGATTATCTGTTATATATTTTATTCTGCTGTGGAAGGATACCACACAAAGAGACTTTTGTTTAAAGACGACGATAAAAAGAGGCAATATTTTACACAAGAGACTGCCTCATCGAACAGCTATTTAGTTCCTTTGTTAGCTTTCAGATTCAAAATAAAGCACTACTGTGACATATGGAACACTAATGCCCTTCAAATGGTTTTTTAAATATGTTCCATCCATACTGTATTCCTTACATTACATTTGGACGTACAGTATTTGATTACAACAGAGCTATTGACTATCAGGAACAACTCCCACCTCCTTCATGACGTTTGCTGGAACGAAGAGCACGTTTAGCAGTAGGTTGATCTAACCAAGGTGCAACAGGGAGCCCTACAGAAGGTCATTTGTGCCCACTGCTGTAACATATTACAACACATCTACTATGTGCATGAGCAGAGGAGTCTTTGTGAAAGATGTTTTGTGGAAGTCGGCCTGAATCCACAGTCAGATTTTGTGAATACACAACTGTTTTCTTTGTTTACTGTGTTTACAGTACTGTCTGTCTGTCTGTCTGTCTGTCTGTCTGTCCGTCCGTCCGTCCGTCCGTCCGTCCGTCCGTCCGTCCGTCTGTCTCTCTGTCTAGCTCTCTGACTAGCTCTCTGTCTGTCTGTCTGTCTGTCTGTCTGTCTGTCTGTCTGTCTGTCCGTCCGTCCGTCCGTCCGTCCGTCCGTCTCTCTCTCTCTCTGTCTGTCTGTCTGTCTGTCTGTCTGTCTGTCTGTCTGTCTGTCTCTCTGTCTGTCTATCTGTCTGTCTCTCTGTCTGTCTGTCTGTCTCTCTGTCTGGCTCTCTGTCTGTCTGTCTGTTTGTCTGTCTGGGCAGATGTTTTGTTATTATGCAAGCTATTCCATCAAATTTATAAAGGTATATTTTTATACTATTTATCTATTTTAGCACTGACTTGCTTATATATTATACAACTGAAAACAAAGCAGAAAGGGTTGAGTCTGTGGCTCCTGAGAATAGCAAATATTTTCCCTGAAAAAAACTGCAGCTGCATTTTTCAACAAAAAAAAACACATTGAAATCCTTCCAATAAGAGCAGCCTATTTATCCTGGTGACACAAATAGTTCACCAGAAGCCTCTTGTGTTCTTTTACATCACCAGTTCAGCTGAGCCAATCCACCTTTATGCCAGCCGAATCTTTAAAACGGAGTCTCTTCTTGAGCAATGGGAATGCTCGGTTCCAGATGCTATAATCTGTACAAAGCCGAGGGCTGACACAGACCCTGGAATGTGATTTAACACTGCTTATTTCAGCCGGCCCAGTGTAGACGCACATGGTCAACAAAATTCCAATCAATTAGGCACAGTGGGGCTCAACATTCCAGTCTTTTGGGGTTGTTTTCTCACTCCAGCAGCTAGCAGGGGAGTCTTATCCTCTCAACCCTGCAGAGCCAGAGACACCAATAAATACATCAAGAGGCCCCAGTCTTCAGGAACACCTGTTTAAGGCTATATTTAATCCTGTGAAAACCAGACCTTTTATTTCTTCTTTGTGTGTGTGTGAGGTTGAAATGCTCTTTGATCTAATTGCTAATTGCTCTTTAAAGCTCACCCCAAAGTCTGTCATACCGTGCTGGACTGATCTGGACAAGGCGGTGTGATGCTGGTCTTTGAAAGGCATGAGAAATGGCTGTGAAATGAAAAAAATGCATTGCAGGCATTTGTAGTTGTAAAAAGAAAGAAAGCTTTCTTTCATTATAGTTTTTTCCTTCTTGTTTCTCTTACCTCATCATTTACAATACTTTAGTAAAAAATTTCAAAAGTGAGAGTAAATATACTGAAAGAAGCGTATCATGGTTCCACAAAAATATTAAGCACAACTGTTTTTAACACTTCTATTAATAAGACATTTTTCTTGAGCAGCAAATCAGCGTATCAGAATGATTTGTGAAGGACACTGAAAACTGGAGTAATGATGCTGAAAATTCAGTTTCGCATCACAGGAATTAATCACATTTATTTGTACTTTTTTATGTATTCTTGATCAAATAAAGTCAGGCTTGATAAGAAACTTCTCTCAAAACTATTAAAAACCCTGTTAACATTAATTCAGGTTAATGCTAACATATAAACATTGTTTATTGTTATTTCATGTTGTACATAATCAGTGTTGGGGAAATTTACTTTGAAAAGAAATGCAATATTGTGTTACTTCCATAAAAACGAATTATGTTACTTAGTTTCTTTTTATGAGAAGTAATGTGTTACGCTACTTTTGAGTTACTTTTTAAAACTGGGCAGGGCTTGATTGTTTGTTTTAATGTAATAAAGTTCTTCTTTTACAAATGCAAACTGGTGTTATTTGTAATGCATTACCCCAACACTGTGCATAATAAATTAATGCCAATGCCAATTTATGATTGATTATAAATGTATAACCTGAAATGTTATCTCATATTATTGTATATCGACATTAATATTCATTTTGATTAATATTATTTTTATTGATAAAAGCATAACTAATAAAGTTAGTTATTGACACCTACTGCATTAGCTGATCATAATAAATTGAATCGTATTGTTAGTGTTACTATTTACTTGAAACATTAGACAAGCAATGTGTTCATTCCACACTGCTGAATAATTTCCATACTAACGATACTCATCTAGATTGAGGAAGTCGTATTGCATAATGTACAGGGAAGAAACAAACTATTGAATTACTAGGTCACAGCAGCCAATCAATAGTTAGAGTCCTCTCATCTACAGGCCTTTTGCCCAGCTCCTTCATCACACCCACATGTGTCTTCACATTATGCAGGGGAAATGTCGCATACTAATTGGAGAGTATAGGAAATGATAATGTTGTTTAGATACTGGATAATTACCCATATTATCTTAATATGCATCACAAACAGAAATGAGATGGTTGCTTTCAAATCTATTCCAATAAAAATACTAAAATACACATTATACTAATTATAAAACATATTATATAACCCTAAAGTGCTTTGTCCTGTTTAAGGACTGCTACTTCCAACCCTGAGGGAACCGGTATCTTAAACAAGAAAGTGTTGCACACTTCCAGATTTAATGGTATGAAAATACAAACACAGGCAGAAATGTGTGTGACAGGCCATTTGGCTGGAAAAGGCCTGTTTTGCATGTTTAAACAGGGCAACCCGGAGGGGACTTTCGGTGGGATGGGGATGTCGTTGACTTGTGGATCAGATTTCATGGATCCTTGACTAAAGCACCAAGCGTGGGTACACAAACCCATACAAACTCTATCAAAGTGCTTCTTGCAATTATGCAGAATGGAGCATTGCTGGGGAAGCGTGATGCATGAGTTTTGGAGGGGGAGGGGAACACTTTTTATTCTCTCTGCTCCCATCGTCTCTGAAGCAGGGTAGGGGGGTCAACCGTCCTCCTTGTCCATCACGGAGGAGATGGAGGATGAAGATTGAAAAGGTGCACTTTGCTGGCTGGCTGCCAGCTCTGGCCATAATGGGGTGAGGCTACCTCTTGTGTGGGTTAGTGTGTGTCCTTCTAGCATATGGTATACTGTGCATACAGATAGACCTCTGAAAAGCTTTCCATTATAGCAGTGCATGATTCAGAATAGAATGGAGAAAGCTGGAGAAAGCCATTTAAATTACAATTCAATTCTTTAATTTGAATTGAGGTAAAATGCAGGAAGCAGAATACAAATTTGAATGTGATTCACATAATTTCACACAGACTTGCTAATATTCATACCATCAGCACGAATGCAAATGTGATGATAGTTTTAAACAACAGCTCAACTAAAAAGAAGGAAATTGTTTTTCCAAGCAATTAATTGTGTTTTTTAATCGGTTGAGTGAACGATTCAATGAATAGTGTTAATAATATGTATGTGGACCTACCAGCATCAGTTGCGCTACTATATTGCCATTCACAAATCCTCTCCCATGGTCTCATGGGATAGTAAAGTGCCCCTTGGATGCGTACTTCAGAATCTCGCCGAAAAGAGTAGGTCATTTTTTTTTAGCCTGTTTTCGCATATTGTTTTTGCCTACTAAATAGAAGGGAAGTATGTATGTTCAGATGCAGCCCGTCACTTCTTTTATATCTGAGTAAATCAGTATTTGAAGGAATTGGTTGAGTGAATTAACGGTTCAATGACTAAAAACAGCCACTTGTCGCCAACTACTGGTGTAACGATGTAACTTGCAGAAAGCATTGTTGAAAATGCCAGTTTGACTGCATTATTATTTCTATTTTTAATTGTGCAAATTTTTTGATAGTGCTGAAGTCAAAATTGGGAATGCAATTGTTGATTTTATAGTTTTATTTAGTTTTTATTTATATAAACAATGAAATGTCTCTGTTGTGTGACTTTTACATTTCTTTGAATTTCAGTAATTCAGAAAATTCCCCTTCCTGTCATTTCAAATTCCATTTCAACATCCTGTGAAGCGTGACAAAATTGAGTTTAAATTCAAACTTATGATCTGAAAGTGATTCAGTTCTTAAATGATGTTTGTTTCTGCATTGTATTGCTTTTGGGGCAAAGCTGCTTAGAAAGTTCCACTGTATCTTGCTCTGTATTAATAATGATACAGTTTGAGGCCATGTTATTCGATCATACTGTCATTCATTTTTCATTAAGCCTCACCAGCAGCTCACGCAATATCTATTGCAACAATGACCATGGCAGCCTGGCTTTAAAATGAAGCATTTATATTACAGTGACCATTTTCAGTTAGCTGCTGAGTAAGCTACATGAGGAAGGCTGGTAATTTCATGGCTGAGGGATTCAGACTATATGCTGTTTGCATACTTCGGTTTGGAGGCTACAAAAATAAGCCCAGATAAACATTGACTGCTGCAACAGCTCCGGCGGGGATTTGCGAAGACGTCGTGACGACGGCACGACATTCTCCAAATGCGGAGGAAACCTCAGACAGCAACATGAATACATAATATGAATTCTGCAGTGTGAATTCACTGGACCACAAACATCTTCTGATTAACAGGTCATAGCCTGTGCAGTTACGTAAAGTACTCTTTACTCCGTGACAGCAGAACTGTGATGGGACACGACTTGTCTACATGCAAGCTGAAATCTCCACAGATGGCAAATCTGCGCTGACCTAGTTAAACAGGATCTGAGAGTGTGTGAGCTCCCTTGTGTCTCCTCAATTAAAAACCATCCTCTGACTACTTTCCTTCCAAGGCTGTAACTTTTCATTTGTGTGTGTGTGCATGTGTGTGAAAGAGAGCTTATGGAAAGACTGAGACAAATATGAACTACATTTCAGCAATTAATGTAATGACAAAACTATATATGAATAGGATAAACTATATAGAGTGTTTGAATAGGCATAAACTCTGTATGTGTTTAATTTGCATAATCCTCAAACTGTGCTGCTTTGTAAGCGTTTTTGTTATGCAAATGTGTTACAACAAGTTGCTTTGTGATTATAATAACAATACAGGAGCTTTTAGGTTTTGCATTGTTTGCACTTATTTTTTTAGATCTGAGATTTAGTTTTACCTCAAGGTATTTCTGTTAGTTATTGATTTTATAATTGGGGAGGAAGGAAGCCTTTTCTTTTCGAAAAAGTGTTCAAAAGGTATACTTCCTGTTTTAAATTAACATTTTTGTGCATATTTGTTACACTTAAAAGATTCAGATCATCACACAAATTTTAATATTACACAAAGATAATGTATGTAAAAACAAAATGCAGTTTTAAATGAGGATTTCATTATTTAGGGAAAAAAGCTGTCCAAACCTACCTGGCCCTACATGAAAAAAATATTATTCAATTGTGAAAAAACTGATTAACCACATTTATTTAGAACATTATTATTTAACACATTATTTTTGTTAAAATTCACAAGCCAAACCCAAGCCTGATTACTGCCAGACCTGTTGAATCAAGAAATCACTTAAATAGAACCTTTCTGACAAAGTAAAGCATGCTTAAAGAGCAGCACATCATGCCACGATCTGAAGAAATTCAAGATGACAAACAAAATAGTTGACATTTATCACTCTGGAAAGGGTTATAAAGCCATTTCTAAGTCTTTAGGACTCCTGGGAACCATGGTCAGAGCCATTATCCACAAATAGAGAAAACTTGGAACAGTGGGGAACCTTCCCAGGAGTGACCGGCCTACCGTAATTACTCCAAGAACGCAATGTCGACTCATCTATGAGGTCATAAAAGAACCAAGAACAACGTCTAAAAAACTGCAGGCCTCACTTTCCTCAATTAAAGTCAGTGTTCATGATTCAACAATAAGAAAGAGAGAATACAAAAGCCACTTCTGATAAAAAATAACACAAAGGCTCGCCTCACATTTACCAAAAAATATCTTGATTATCCCCAATACTTTTGGGCAAATATTCTATGGACTGATGAGACAAAATTAGAACTTTTTGGAAGGCGTGTCCCGTTACATCTGGCGTAAAACCAAAACTGAATTTCATAAAAAGAACATCATACCAACAGTCAAACATGGTGGTGGTAGTGTGATGGTCTGGGGCTGCTTTGCAGCTTCAGGACCTGCATGTCTTACCATGAATTCTGCACTCTATCAGAAAATCCTGAAGGAGAAAGTCCTCAAGCTCAAGCTCACTTGAGTTATGCGGCAGGACAATGATCCCAAACACACCAGCAAGTCCAGCTCTAAATGGCTCAAGAAAAACAAAATTAAGGTTTTGGAGCAGCCAAGTCAAAGTCTGGACTTAAATTCGATTGAGATGCTGTGCCATGACCTTAAACAGTCCATTCTTACTCGAAAACCCTCCAATGTGGCTGAATTAAAACAATTCTGCAAAGAAGAGTGGGCCAAAAGTCCTCCTGAGTGATGTGAAAGACTCACAAACACTTGATTTCAGTTGTTGCTGCAAAGGGTGGCACCACCAGTTATTAGATTTAGGGGGCAATTACTTTTTCACATATGGTCAGGCAGGTTTGGAAAGCTTTTTTACATTAATAAATTAAATCATTATTTCAAAACTGCATTTTGTATTTACACAGGTTATCTTTGTGCAATATTACAATTTGTTTGATGGTCTGAATCTTTTAAGTGTGGCAAATATGCAAGAAAAAATATCAGGAAGGGGCAAAAACCTTTTCAAGGCACATTATTAAGGCATCCTTGTTTATCCCCCTGAAAGTTGCATAATTTACACAATGTCTGCATTCTAAACAAGGAGATGCATTTAAGCTCTCTTACAGCTTTCAAATCGAATAAAAATACACAATATACTCAACATGTCCAACTGTAGCAGTACCAACTGTCAGGAGGAAGTCTCAGCTAAAGAATGTGTACTACGTTCAGCTCTCAGAGTGCTTTCTTCAAGTTGATTTATGTCACCCTGAGAGGAACTGGGCATCACTTATCTTGAGAGTGTGAAGGAGATGAGAAAGTGAAGATAGACAGAACCACTGCTGAGCTGTGAGACAGGAGCATCAAATATATACTGACGGTCTTTGTCTTCAGTGTCTTCAAACTTTATCCACACCATTGCTGCAAAGCCATACACAAAAGCAATGTATTCAGGTCAGAAACAAAAACAAGCAAACCAAAGCAAACACAGGTGAAATATATATGCTCATGGCATTGTCCAGAACTGAACCGGACCTCAAACTATCCCTGCATATTGTCAGTCCGGGTCTTGATTTCTCCTCTGCAACAATACGCATGAAGGAACATTGTGTGACCTCAAAAGTAGGGATGATTCTGTTTCATCTGCAGGCTGTGTATGAATTATAGATGGAGCCTCATCTGCTCCAGAGGAAAGATCCAAAGCAGGATAAAAATACCCTATACTTGTCTCATGTTGCGTGGAGGAAAAAAACAAAAGGGAAGGCGTATGCCACCATGTCAGACCTTTCAGTCTAAATAATTGAGTCTATACATAAAGCCTGGCAGATTGAGCTTCTTTGTGTGTATTTATTTCCATTGCTTTACACTCTTAAACATAAAGGTGCTTCACGATGCCTTAGAAGAACCTTGTTGTCTAAATGGTTCCATAAAGAACCTTTAACATCTGAAGAACCTTTCAGTTTCACAAAAGGATCTTTGTTGGCAAAAGAAGGTTCTTCGGATTATAAAAATGGTAAGAAAAGGATGGTTCTTTAAAGAACCTTTGACTGAATGGTTCTTTGTGGAACCAAAAATTGTTCTTCTATGTCATTGCTGTGAAGAACCTTTTGAAGCACCTTTACTTTTAAGAGTGTAAAGAGCCGAAAGTGGAATTGAACCCATGGATGCGTCCAATCCTGAAGTATGTTACATAATCAGATTGCTATTTTGGAGTAATGAGTAGTAACATCTTAGATTTAGACTATAATATCAGTTACTTTTTCAAATAACAAAAGATTTACCTCTCTCTTTCTAATGTTGGTAGAGAAAGGAGAATGTTTAAGGTTTCCAAAGCACTGGGAGGTGTTGTAGTATGTGTGAGTATGATGGGTAATTCTAGTGTGTTTTATGCTAATCAGTTATGTACAGAGTGCAAGTTTTTCTTTATTGCTTCAGAAACTTCAAAATGCCGCTGATGAATGAAAATAAATCTTAGTTGTATTTGTTATTTTTAGAGGAGAAAAGTCTGTCCTGGTTCAAGGTTCAACTGGTGTTGAAAAAAAGTTCAAAAGCACTCTTAAGATATTCATTTACATCAAAAGTAACTTTATTTTGTAATTATTTTAATGTTAAAAGTTAAAAGGTCAAATACAGTACTCTACACACTCTAATATTTAAATTTGCTTTTGGTGTGCACAAACCACAAGAGTGAAAATACAGAAACTGTATACTCTCAATGAAAGTGTTATGTTGCCTAAAAATACTTTTATCCCTTAGGAAAATTAACCATGGTTTTACTACAAAAAACAAACAAATTACAAAACATGGTTACTGTTAAACCATGGTTAGCCATGGTTTTGCTACACTAAACATAGTTTAACCATGGTATTTGTAGTAAAAGATTCTATCAGTCTGCCAAAAAACATGGTTACAACACGTTTACTATAATGAAACCACCGTTCATTTTTGTAATGGGTGTCTGTAAAGCCAATCTTTTTGAAAAGTATGCACCAAAAAAGCATATTTCTCTCTTTTACATCTTACATTATGAAATAATTGGCACACACTTTGGTTTTCATTGATGCAAGACATGAAAAAGCAGAAGTTAGTGGTAGTGGATTTTGGTTGCATTATTACTTGGCCTTGTCTGAACTCTTGTAGGAGACAACAGTGAGGTGCATTGAATTCTTTGTGTTGAGGAGATATAGCGAGGCTTCAGTTTAGCCTACAGCATGTTCTATTTCTGAATCTGCATTCAATTAGCTGTGAAATAAACCAGGGTTAATGGGAAATAATTAAAGCCATATTTTTCTCAATCTCTACATGATATCTCAGCATTATTGTTGCCTTGGGTAACAACATAACCTCATATTTGTCACTCTGATGAAAGTACAAAAACCCAATGCGCAAATTTCTAGGATCACTTGGCTTTATACAGAGTTTAAGAAATACCAATATTGAACCCGTGTTCACAAAAGAGTCTAAGCCAGCTTCAATTCCCTTCTCTGCTAATATAAACTCTACGAAAAAAGCCATGTTTTATGTAATCATGCCTTCATGCGCTGTTATGAAGCTGACACAAACATATGAAAACAATTCATAAGATGATTTTTACACACTGTAAACAGTGTAATGTGTGTGGGCTGATAGATCGATTGGCAATCATTACAGTAGCAGCTCAAAAAAAACGAACAAAAAAACAAGATTATATAATATTCAGCAGCTCAAACATATCATTAAAACAACTTGACCTCGCACCAGCATAAAATAGTACATTTAAATGTTTATTTTTCAGTTGTTATCAGGGCTATCATTTTAACATGTTAAGCTATCAAAAATAGAGCATAAAACCTCACTGGCCTCATTAAAACATGAAACAATACATTCATTTTATTTTTCAATTTTCATAATGGCTGAAGTAATTTAAATATATTTACAAAAAATTATATTACAAATAAGTAAATCAAAATAATAAAACATCCACTGACCTTGTTACAACATAAAATACTACATAAACTATTTATTTTTGTCAGTTCATTTCAGTTTTTTATCAGTTCTGTTATTATATTAATTTAAGATCTTAATTCAGTGCAATTAATTTTACAAATCGAAACCTAATAAATTATACTGACCTCATAAAAACATGAAATAATTTATTCTTAATAGGGATTTAAATTGAACAAGTTAATTTAGTGCAAGTAATTATAAAAAATAATTACAATAGTAATTACTCTGACATTTTTATATTATTTAAAAAACATAAGAATTGCATACATAAATGAATGCATTTGCATTAGAAACACATAGGTGATGGTTTAAAATGTCGTCTAGGTAGGCTTCAGGATTCATAACAAAGATAATATGTTTATACGTGACACAGAATTATCAGACTCAGACAAAACAAGCCACTGTTTACATGAAAATCACATTTAGGTCAGAGGAAACTCTAAATTCTTTTGGTGGATTAACCCTTCACTTAGAATAAAAGGTGGTGACACTGAACCATGAAGGAATCCAGGGTTGAGACGCAGTCAAAAGCAGACACGTTGAGTGCACCCCTGGGGCAGATGGAGAGGTGAAACAGGCGAGATGTCTTCCTGCTAAAAGCAGAGCACATAGAATCCCAAAGGAGAGAAAATGGGGTACGTGTATGGCCCTCCTCCTCCATTTACAACCCTCAGGTCACTGAATTTTCAGCTAATCACATTTTAGTGCAACACGATTGTATACATTCGTACAGTGTCATCGCTTCAGTATTTTTGGCCAGTGCACATGGCTGCTGTCTGGTGGAATGGATGGATGAGTAAATTGTTCCACAACCATGTTTTACTGCAGACATTTTTTCACTTTGGATTGAGTAGAATGGAGACAGACGTTCTTGGCAGAACAAACATCAAACTATTTTTCCAGGTTTGCTTGCCCACATTTTAGTCCTCCAGATTTTAATAGGCTAACAGCTTAAATCAAGCACAGACATAAGCTTTTATTTCTGAGGCAAAGGCGATGACTTTAATTTAGCTGCATGTTAGCCAAGAAACAGTTTTCCCCTTGTTTGAAAAATCAAGCGGCGTTTCTTAATTTCGACATCAGCGAGACGTTTTTTGTTTTTTTTGTCTGACAAAGAGATGGGTGGAACTAGGAGAGATGTGCCAAGTTTCCTGTGGTCTGATGCAAGATTAAATGAAAAAAAGGAAAATATGGGAGTGCCGCAAGATAGCACAGAGAAAACGTTTTCTTTTCGAATATAGAACATGGGTGGAGGAAAAAAAAGTCACATTGAATCTGGTACAGCAACAATGAACATCTACATTCTTCCACCAAACCTGATTTCAGCATATATTTCAAGACAAAACCATGGAAGCAGTAGCAAGATGGTAAAAATAGATTACAACACACAAATGAAAGGAGATGAAGAAGCAGCTAGCACTTAATGGTGAATTAGGATTCATAGAACTTCAAAGAGATTTATATCTAGCCATGAAAATAGGAATTCAATACATGACAAGCCTTTTGAAATCGTTCTACCCGGCTTTGAGCAGGAATGTGGGTCAAATGCTATAAACATGTAGGTGTTTCAGAACATAACATTAACATTTTATGCTTATAATCTCAGCATTACTCTGCGCTCAATTCATCTTGGAATATTCAAGACGAATGTTCAACTTCTTACTGGGAAAAAAACAAACAAACAAACAAAACATTTGCCTCCTCGCTGAACATTCAGAGATTGGTTTATGTGTGAAAGACACATGCACTGCCTTAGAATTTGGTCAAACTGAGGTGTCTAACAAGGCAGCATAACTTCCATTATACACTCTTAAAAATAAAGGTTCCAAAATGGGGATGCCATAGAAAAATCATCTTAGGTTCCCCAAAGCACCTTTTAGAAAAAAAAAATCTTAATGTGAAGAACGTCATAATGTACTAAAGAACCTTCTTCCATTATGAAGAACCTTTTGTGCAATGGAAAGGTTCAGTGGGTGTTATAGGATCTTCACTGAAGCAGATACCTATGTTTTTAAGAGTGTATGGCGGGAGACCTTTTGCATCAGAAGCACACTGATGCTCTAAAATGCCATCTATAGGTAGACAAAAGTTCAAATGATCAGCTTGGACCACCTAATGACCAACAAAAAAATCACTTCCCATGTCAGAAAACTATCTGATTTATCCACTTAGGACATTAGACAAAGCTAATATTTGTAAATTTGAAAAGTGCTTAATTTATTTAGATTTTTACTTCTGAATTTAAAAAAATAACACTTGGTTACTTTATTTTTAAGTGGTACTTAAAATGCAGTGCTTGTGAGATCTACATTTATAAAAATGACTTAAAATGGAACGTGCCATTACTCCACACTTTATGTTTGATGTTTTTCATTGATTTACAGCTGGTTCTCATTGTGTCTCCTATGCACTTCTTAGCATTATCATTTCAATAAGTTAGGTGACCCTAGAGAGGATAAGAAGTTGAATGAAACAGCACCAGGAGTGCAGTGTATTAATGCTCCTTTCGCATCTTCTTCTCCTTCTCCTCCTCCAGAACATTCCTACTAGCATCTAATGGATCTTCATTACTGTCTTTAGAAAGATTTCACTGGTCTGCTACTGCTATTGTGAGATACATAAATTGACTGTAATGGAGAGAGACCTCTGGGGAGAGCGTTGTGGTTAGATGCTCTTAGCAGGTTAACTTTTCATTATTGCAAAGAGAGAGCTGGAGACGGGGTGGGATCTGTGTCTCACAAGGGGTCTGGAGACAAGCTGAGGAAACCTGACGTGAGTTTTCCAGTCACTGAGTCTCTGATGTCTCCCTAAACTCAATATCAAATACACACACACACACACACACACACACACACACACAGAAAAACGCACACACTCGGGCACACAGAAGAGTAAGTGCACTGTTTTTAATTAATATATTGCGGGTGATGGTGTAGGTCTGGTGGGGGGAGGTTGAGGGGTGCTAGACATCTGATCCTCTTTAACTTTAAAATGTCATCCAGACTTCGGCAGATGTTTTTGAAGTAAATGAGGGAGAACAACAGTATAAAAAGAAACAAGGGAAAAGATCCTGATCGTGTGGTTAAGTGCTAATACACTCTAGCAGAGAGACGGCCTCATCAAGAGCTTCTCAGCTAGTTCTTCCAGTTGTTTTGACTTGAAGTGAAATCAGGAAACCTCAATCTAATTAAGTCTTTCCTACAGCACTAAATTGTCTACTACCAATGGAACAAGATCTGTTGCCATCAAATTACCTCAGTGGTAGAGAAGCTAGGAACCAACTATAAGAACCAGGGCGATGGAAATATTCATGATTTAGCCAAAACGGACGCACGTCCTGATTTTGCTGAGTTAGATGTGTTCCTGGGTCAACATATATTGTTGTCACTGGAACATTATTTTAATCCAAAAATTTAATCTTGACCATTTCCCTACTCCTAAACCTAACCTTAACCAAGAGTAATCCCTAAAATCAGAGGAAATGACAGATGAATGACACTGATGTACACGCAACAAACACTGATTATAAGACTAAACTTCACAAAAGTTATAAACTTGTTCTTCAAATCTGATTGGTTAATAACAATGTTGTTCCAGGGTCAACAAAAAAGTTGGTCCAGGAACATGTCACAGTTGGTAAAGTCAGGTTCTGCAAAACGGACATGTTCCTGGACCAACATCGCTGATAAACTCTACACCCAGACACCATCCTAGTTAATCTCGTCAATGACGTTACTGATGAAAATATTCAGACAATATTCTTTTTTATTTTTTTTATATTTTTTGTCAAACATGTTGAGTTGAAAAAGATGCCTTATGAAGACAATGGACTTTTTGGCACATCCTCTGCGTGCGTATTTGCTATAGTGTTCTCCAATAGACTTGTTGTTGTTTTTTTGAAGCAGAAGGAATCATAGCTGGATAAACTTCTATAGTGGTCAATGGAAACTACATCAAATATAATGTTTGAGTTTCCATTTGCCCCACTAGCCAGAGAAAATATGATGATATTGTTTCCATAACTTATCAAAAAGGAAATAAATATCAAAAGATTGATAATGTTTGTCAGAAGAGAGAAAGATGGCAAATTTGCAGAAACTCAATAAACCATTGCATTGCATCATGTCTAAACTTGCCTAAACCGGACGAGACCATTGCAAATCTTTTGAACTTTGTGCCAGCATGTCTTAAATAGAACGAGGGATTAGTTTACTGTCGGGTATGTTTCGTGTCATGTCATGTTGCGTCGTTCCATTCTATTGTATTCTAGCGCTTCGGGCCGCTTGCGTCCGGTGTAGAAAACACACACAGCAGTGGTAAAGGGATAGTTCACCCAAAAATGAATGTGTTCTGTCATCATTTAATCAGCCTCAAGTTGTTCCAAACCTGAATGAGTTTCTTTCTTCTATTGAACACAAAATAAAATATTTTGAAGAACAGTTCATGATAGCTATTGACTTCCATTATATGGAAAAAAATACTGTGTAAGTCAATAGCTTCTGTCAGCTGTTTGTTCTGTTACCGACATTCTTCAAAATATGTTTATACTTTATCTTTAGGTTATGCTGTTATGTTATTTTTATACTTTTTCATATTATGACTTATGTCTAATTCTGAAGTTTATGCAGCAATGATTTACCAGAGCATGATTGTTATAGTTTTTTTATGTCTACTGTGATACAGAGAACGATTTAATGTCAGTCTCTACTGGAAATGAGTGATTAGAAGCAAATAAGTTGAAAGAAAGACTATGCAAATAACCAAATTATAGTTGGCTATGTTTGAAGATTGAGCTGCACAAGCCTTGTCAACTGAACTGCTTTGCTAGTGAGTTAATTAGCTAAAACATGCACTGTATTATGTGAGACTAATCAGCCATCCAAAACATAAACATTATATATATATATATATGTAGCATAGGCTACATATTGTTTACAGTGTGTCTGTTTACAGAGTTTGTTCACATTCAAATTAATTTAAGACTTATACAAATGAAAACAATACAAACTCGTAGAAGTTCAAATCTGAGTGAGATATTTGTGTGTTGTTCTCCCAACCGGCAGGGTGTTAACTCAGTGACCCAAGCTAGGATAATGACCACAGGCAAGGCCACATAAACCTCCGTCCCAGCGGCCCAAAAACAGCTGTGACTCACGCCTATTGACCAGCACACTCACTCCCATCCTGAACATCCAGCATGCTAATTCTCACGAGTGCTGAAAGGCCCAAATGAACAGCCGAGATGTTGGGATATGTGCGGCTCACAGCAGGTGGCATGACACATCGCACCAAACATTTCGCTGAATCCGTGTGGGCATCCTGCGGCTCTCTCAGAGCCGTCATGACATGAACGATAATGCATCGCTCTCCCCACACGAGTGCTTTTTGTTTATGGTAAGTATGAATTCTGGAAAGTGGAGCAGAGTGGCTTTATCAGATAATGCCTGCTTCCAGAAAGACACGAGCTCTTTAGGGGAATGACGACAAGCCGCCCGATTCTGCAGTGGGACAGTGACTCTAATTTCAGTAGCTGTCTTCCTACTAATCCATCCTGACGCTTTTGACAGAGAAATCCGTTGTGCAGTGCGGCGCAGGGCGAAATGTCTGGAACTGAAAGCATCAGGATTCTAGAAAGAGAAAGTGTGTACTAAGTAGTAAGTACACATCTCAGCGGTTTGCTTTAACTATAGTGATTAGTGGGAAAAATCCCTCATGACATGAGTCTGATTAAGCCTCTCATGGAGGATGAGGGAAAAGGTTGTGGCCCGCTGTCAGTTGAGCAGTTTGAGAAGTGTTAGGCTAGTGGCTGTAAACGACACAATATATTATTTTGTCTCGGTTTGCAAAAGGGATGTATAAATATGGAGCTTTTTATCATCAGCATACATTTTTGTCTGATGGGATAAACTCAAATTTCGCAATACGGATTAAATTGCTCTAGCAGCCGAGAGCCAATTTGAGATTCAACTGAGATTTTTTCCTCCAACGTGTGGATGTATTCAGCAAACACAGCAGCTTAAGGTTTCAGGTCTGGGATTTATGCCTTGACAAATGGAAAACCTGACAGTCTTTATGGAAAAAAGTTAATGTCATATTTTTCTCAAACTAGATTTATCTCTGAGTTGAATCAGTCAAGGCCTGTGTTCTTTGCCTTTTTTATTTCATTAGTAAAGATCTTTCTTTGTGTTTCCATGTTCTGTTATCTGTTTTCAAGACATGACAAAAGTCACATCATTGTCTATTCCAGATGTTCGCTCAGAATGGAGGAAATAAGTTGTATGTCTGCAGGACTGTTCCTGAGTCGCGGCCCTTCTGTTTCTGTCTTGTTTGGTTTCTGTTTTGATGACTGTCTGTTTTCTCTGTGGGTCATAACACTATTGGAATTTAGTTGTCTTTACTTCAGATGATTCTGGAGGAAAATGCAATATTTTGGTCCGGCACCTTAATGTGCTTCCATCTCCGAATTCAACAGGAAAACAAGAGCACTGAATCAGCTTTTCTCTGTTTCCTGAGACCAAATCACAGCGTGTTAAGTTCGTTGTAATTATATATTAATCACTAGGTGAGAGATTAACCATGTGATAACCCATTAATTATACATTTGTTTCCATAACATCATTCATTAAAACACAATGTAATTACAAGAGATACTTTGTGCAGGTTGTGCTCCCTAGTTCCAAAAGAAGCCCGATCACTGATTAAGTTTTTGATGAATATGCACAACACAGAGACACTTATGAGCAGCAGACTAGAAATTGATATAAATGTAATCCCATGGGTCTAAAATGCAACTAAAAATTAAATGAAGTGAATGCATGAATGAATGAACGAATAAACAAAAACAAACCCTTTTGCACTATAGGTTGCATGTACATTTAAGTTTTAGACTTACTTTAGATGGTCTTTAGATATTTTAAATATGTGTTTGTGCAAGCATTTATTAGTGTAGCCTATATTAGTAGAATTGTAGCCTTTCTCAACCACCTTATAATGATAAAGATCCACCCGTTTTTTTATTTGTTTATTTTTGTATCTAGTTAAATAATTTCCCCTTACTCATATCAAGCCACTCTCAGATGCCTGTCTGTATGACATCACACCAGTGTTAATTTTGGCAGGCATTTTTGATTTAGTATTAGTCTTTATCTTGAGATGAACATGCTTAATAGTCTTAGTCACATTTGAGTCATTTGAGTCTTTCGTTTTAGTCACTGAAACTTTTAGTCATTACTTTCAGTCAAACTTCAGTTACCAACATTTGTTTGTTAGCTATATGTAGTCTTCAAACTAAAACAATCATTAGTTCTCTATTTATACCAAACCAGATGAGAAATTTGAATCAAGGATTGAATTTAGGAAAAACTGAAATTAATTTAAATTTCTTGGTAGAGAGACAAATTAAAACACATTTTTCAGATACAGTAGGTCTACTTAACATATATACATTTATTTAACATATTTTGTAGGTTAACATTTATGACACAGATATGTATTTAATTAGGAATGCTGTCCCTTTAAGGCAGATGCATGTAATTGTCAGTCCTCTGTCATGTGTGTCATGTGTTCCCGCCTCATGTGTCCATATTTGGTTTGTTTCCTGTCCTTGTTAAATGTGATTATCAGTTCATTCTCATCCAGGTGTGTTTGTCTCATTACATTTATTTATCCTGTGTATTTATGGTCCTGTCTGTTCAATATGATTTCGTCTGGTCTACTCGTTACTCCCCGGTGTTCCTGTCTGTGTCAGCCTTGCCTTGTCCTGCCCAGCCTTGTTTCTCTACATTAAAGACTATTATTTGAGTTTACTCCTCGTCTGCGTGTTCCTGTATCCTCCTCGTGTGTGCACCGTGACAGTATTACTGACACACATTGGGCCTGTTTACACCTGGTCACTTCATGCATTTTCTCTGATGTCTATCTGAATTGTTGAAACGTTTCCATTTACACTTGGCCACATAAATGTGTCTTTGCAAAACGGATATAAATCCATTCTTCAATTACCGCCATATGCAAATTTAACGGAGTTCACGTCAATGAAAGCAATACACAGACGCTGCATTTTATTCATACTGAGACTAGCTATGCAAACACCCCTCATCTGATTGTAATCCAATGACAGAGACGCACATTTTGAAAGACAGGACAGTTAACTTAGCCTATAGGATGTATTTTGAATGTCCGGTAGTCCTCAAATAACATTCTAGTCCCGTCTCGTCTTGTTAATGAAGAAGCGGCATAGTTTTCGTCATAGTTTTTATCATCAGATATTAATTTTAGCTCATCAATGTCTCGTCATAGTCACAGAAAAAGGTTCATTAAACTAATATTTTTCGTCTCCGTCTTCGTTGACACTAGTCAAGGACACTAACATTACCTTAGACCTACCCTGAGGTAGCTGTTATCAGTCCTCCATTGTTTCGACGCTGGAGCAGATAAAGACAAACAAGAATGTCTCCTAAACAGAAGAGGTGAGTATAAGGTTCTTTTATGAATCTTTACAAATAGCCTTTTCTAATAACATACTAGTTAACAAGTTCCAAGGCTAAAGTAAACAGTCTCATGAGAACTCACCCCACAGATGAGAGGGGCGGGGTCAGCAGAGCTTATTAGCATTTAAAGAAACATGGACTAAAATGGCTTGCTAAAAACCGAGCTGATGTTGACATGGTTAAAAGGGTGTTTTTTACACTACGCTTGAGACATTTTAACCAAAGTATATTATAGACTTTTCATTAAGACCCTAAAGAATCATATCAACTTGTGGAAAATAGGCATCCGACGACCCCTTTAAGTAAAATCTTAAAGCGTTTGTTCACCCCAAAATGAAAATGATGTCATTAATTACTCACCCTCATGTCGTCCCAAACCCGTAAGATCTTTGGAACACAAATTAAGATATGTTTGAGACGCTACGAGAATCCTTATTTTTGTGCAAAGAAAACAAAAATAACAATTTACTCAACCATTCTTCTCCCCCGAGTTACATCTTCCACCATTTTGGTGTACCCAAGAATGTATTTGACGTAGCCAGCATTGTTTACCTTCAGGGGGAAAGCGTATGCATGAACGAAACCTGCGTAGTAAGCATTGTTTACGCTTAGGTGAAAGCGTGCGTATGCATTGTGATACTCTCTAAAATGGCGTACGACGTAACTCGGGGGAGAAGTATGGTTGATTAAACTGTTATTTTTGTTTTCTTTGCACAAAAAAAAAGGATTCTCATAGCGTCTCAAAACTGAAGTTGAGCCACTGATGTCACATAGACTGTTTTAACGATGTATTTACTACGTTTTTGGACCTGGGAACATTTCAGTTATGTTGCTGTCTATGGAGGGTAAGATAGCTCTCCGATTTAATCAAAAATATTTTAATTTGTGTTCCGAAGATAAACGAAGATCTTATGGGTTTGGAATGACATAAGGGTGAGTAATTAATGACAATTTTTATTTTGGGGTGAACTAACCCTTTAAGAGGCTCATTGAGAGGACATTGAGTGTGCATGTATCTATTTAGGAGGCCCGAAAGGAAAGGGAGTGAGAAAATGAAGAAAAGTGGGGCAGGAGAGAGAGAAAATGAGGATTAGAAATCTGTATCGTTTGCATTCATCTGTTGATTTATCTCGAGGACTTTCAATATTCCGCAATCAAACATAAGTATTTACAAAGTGATTAAATCCTACATCACTTATTTCAGCGTTGCAATTACAGGATCAGCGTTATCTAAACATTTATCCATATTGCCATAACACTATAGCTGATTTACCTCTATGCAATATTTCAGCTAATGGCTGGGGCTTTTCAGAAGAGAGGATATTACTTACATCTAATTTGTTATTTGGATGCAATGTTTCTCCCAAAGCAGCTAAACTGCTCACCTAGTAAACAACTTTCAAACTGAATTGAAAAAAACAAGCAGTTTTAATGTTTTTTATTGAATCATTTTTTTTCATTTCCATCTTTTCCACAGTTAGGAAACTGTGGAATATTGTGGAATATTTCTATTGGAAATACTGTGTGGAGTATTTCCACACTCAGTGAAATATTTAACAAATGTGCACCACTGCAATAATTACATTATTTAAATTTACATAATTCGAAAACTTGTAATGGGGAGAAAAAAACTGTTCTACTCTTAAAAACATTTTGAAACAAACTTGATTTAGAAACTGCTTGTATATTTCACATATAGTGACAAAAACACCTGCATAAATGAATGAAATGTTAAATTTAAACTAGAAAGACTAACATTGTATTTCCTTGTAAAATGTACTCTAATAAAATTTGTTTGATTTATAACTTTTTTTGGTCTGATCAATGGTGTTTGTTTGAGGTTACATTAAAACTAATTTGGAATATTTTTTTGACAATTTGTCAGTGGTGTTATCCCTACTGGTGATACAAATTCACAGAAAGAAAAAAAATCTAACTTTTAAATAGCTCTCATTATATTCTCATAGACATTCTCATATATTCTCATGAGGCTTCATACAGAAACAAAGCATTTTGCCTGTTTTGCTTTACTACAATCAATCAACAGCTTCAATTTCTATGTGTACATTCGTGCAAAATAAATAAGATTGCATTAATTGGGAAAACAGCAGCATTATGATTGTTTTTACTCACTAAAAATGCAGCATGATGTAGGGTTTATGTCTATAAATTAGGGCTGTCAAACAATTAATCGCGATTAATCACATCCAAAATAAATGTTTTTTGTTTATATAATATACTGTATGCATGTATTTTTATTATGTCTATATACATACACTCACATACAGCATGTATTTTGGAAATATTTACATGCATTTATATATTTATATTCTTATATTGTATATTATATATAAATATATTTAATATATAAACATAACATATTTTTCTTAAATATATACATGCATGTATTTGTATTTATGTATACATAATAAATATACACAGCACACACACACATATATTATTTAAACAAAAACATTTATTTTGGATGTGATTAATCGCGATTAATCGTTTGACAGCACTACTATAAATATATTTGAAATGAAATTATAAGGGAAGTTGTTTGTCTCATGCAGTCTTTGAACAAAAATATTGATCATTTCAGTTATATCTTTGCATCAAATAGTTTCAGAAGATGTCTCTGAGCCCTAACAGTCAGCAGTGGTTCAGAGGAAGTGCTTTCCTGCTAAGAATATGCACAGCCTTTAGAGGGGTGTTCTGCTCTGGCATCTCAAAGATAAATCCAGTATGGGGCTTAATGTCTCTGGGCTCACCACACAGGCTTTGATCTTCCCTTACAATTATCTCCGCCCTCATCTGTGCCACTTTCAAATACCTAATCAACAAATCCATTTGACTCGCCATTTTGATTGTGGTACGGGGCGTCTCCTCTCCAGGTCTTCTCGAGGCGCTGCGGAGATGGGGTTTTTGTGCCTCAGATGTTGTGTACAGACACATGAAAGCACTGGCATTCTTTTTGAACTTGAAAGTTCGTACACCACAGGAGCTCTGATGTTGCACAAGGATTTCAGGGAAATGACTAAATAAAGGACACTTGTAAGTTGAAGAGAGTCATGTGCATGTTTTATATTTGTTATATGCTATAGATAAAATTAATAAAATAAAATGTAAAAAAAAAAATATATATATATATATAACATTTTTTTAAAGCATCTTTGAAACGTTTTGATTTTAGCTTTTCTTCCAAATTGAGCGTAAAATGACCAAAACATTTGACATACTCGGTGGTGTAGTCTAGTTTTTGTAGTGAGTATACGTGATTTCTTTCCTTCCCAGCCTCATACTCATCCGTACCAGAGCAGCCTCTCTAAAACCACATTCGCTAAACAAGGCTCTACGCTTACTGTTAGTTTTAGGAGCACCTGTGCTGCTAATAAAAAAATAATAATTTGGGTCACAGTAAAAAAATTCAGGAGCACCTTCTTCCTCAAAAGCAAAATGTGC
>QVTF01005204.1:0-29249 GCA_003573665.1 Oxygymnocypris stewartii
ATCAGCTAAATGCATTCTTGGTGAGCATCAGATAATTATATATATAAAAAATCTTACAGACCCCTAACTTTTGAGCGGCAGTCTACTTTGTCGAAAAGAGCGGGGAAAAAATCATGAAATATGAAAAACCAAAAGGGCAAAGATCTGATTTACTTTCATGGTTGTCATTTCCAGTCTGAAAGTTCCCTGAATACATAAGCGCTATTTATCAGTTCCTTCCGTCCCGTCAAGCCATGAACTGCTCAGCTAAACACAGAAGACGGCTGTTACTGCTTGTTATGGTTTCGGTTCATCGGGGCATCTAAGCCCGGAGGGAGGACAGAATTCCAGGCAAAAACTGCAGTGTGAAGATTCTTGCTGAAGCAGCGTTTGGTTTTGAGCCGCTTGAGTATTTTTAGGCATAGTTCCACCTCTGGAAATCTGTATGAAGCATATCTGTACCTACATAAAAAAGTACTCTTCCGCCTATTCATGCAGCATCAATATGTCTGTCCTTATGTATAAAGGTACGTACTTGACCTGGATTTCAAAAGTGAGCTTCAAACTTCATTTCACACTTCCTTTCCAGACCATTTCACCTCATAACATAGTGTATAGAGTTATTATGTGGTCCGTGATAAGTGTGAGTGTTAACAGACGCCTGGGCCTGTCTGGGTCTATTGTATTGGGACTGCTGTGCAGGGTAGCCAGGAAAATACACTTAATCTTTCAATCATTTAACCTCTACATGTCTTGATATGCAATGTACATTTGAACATTATTCGTGCACAACAACTCAGCAGAGTTAGTTTTGTGATGTTTTTGTCTCCACAAATAGGTTTCCATGTGTTTCAGAGAATCTTTTCGTTCTCGACTGGTTCTTTGCAGAAACTTTCCAGCAGTCCTACACAAAAAAACAGCCGAAAATCTGAAAGCTCATTTTCCCGAATGAAATGACTATATAAACTGTCACTTAATATAACCTATAAAAGATGTTCGGAGGGGTAAAAATCACCATCTGTATTGGTATTTCTATGGCAACGGACAAAATGTATGTGTATGCATGAATCATAATTCATTTTCCTCCTTTTGTCCATGACACAATGAAGGATTAGGTCATTGCATTCCAGACTGCGGTTAACCCTCCTTAAAAGGGAGGTGTGTGGGGGGGTGCGGACACAGTAGAGCCCTTTCCTTTAGCACAACTGAAACTTTGGGTTTCCATCGTCTCCCACTGTGGGTCTAGAAAGAGAGAACATAGATCCAAAAGTACCCTATTTTATGATAGACTCTTGTCATCAACTGTCACTGGTACAGCATTTTAAGCAAAGAAACTTAATTTAACATTGGGAGAACAAGAGAGGAACATGAAGAGAGGGGCTAAAATTGGCCTAAAAGGGGGAGTTTTTTTTTAAACAGACTCCCTTTTGGTTTACAATGAGCAGATAGATTATGAGTTTGTCTGTGTCCATTAATGTGACATTGCGTGTTGGGGTGCAGTTGGGGGACGCTGGTGGGGAGGAGCAGAAGACAACATCAACACAGATGGAAGTCATCATTGTCCCAGCGGAGTCTGCTATGCCTTCCCCATATTCTCTTACACGCACTCTCTCTTTGATTAACTACAAACGGCAGGATGTAATTCGGTGACTGCAGAAAGTGTACCAGAGTCTTACCCCCTCCACAAATGAATCCACAAATGTTTATTGATACATGGCAGTGTT
Source organism: Oxygymnocypris stewartii (assembly GCA_003573665.1). Classification (NCBI taxonomy): domain Eukaryota; kingdom Metazoa; phylum Chordata; class Actinopteri; order Cypriniformes; family Cyprinidae; genus Oxygymnocypris; species Oxygymnocypris stewartii. The sequence goes on from QVTF01005204.1 coordinate 1,704, forward strand.
GTCTTTGAACTCACTGTGCACGATGGGATGGAAGGTTGCATCACGTCTTGTACTTTCAGCTTCTCAGCACCAGGTTTTTAAGATGGCGTGTCATAAAACACCTCAAGACGGGGTTCTGTTCCATTCAGTTGCATAACATACTAGGGGAAGCCTTGGGGTGTGTTTTTTGACACGCAAACTTAAAAAGAAGCTAAGAATATTGACTAGATTAAACCACCGAAAAAAGTGCTAGGTTATAGTGTTCTTTTTCTAACTGTCAAGACCAAAGTACTAACTAGGCACCACCTAACTATACGTGTTCTTAGTGCACTGCTGATGTGTAGATCATTGTTATTCATTGTTCGTTGTGTTGCGGCTTATTTCCATTGTGTTGTGGAGATTTTGTGTGTTGTGCACTACTGGGCCACCATACACCACAGTGTTGATAACTACTGCTGAATCCACTTTACTAAAATTAAAATCAAACTATCTGGAACTTGAGAGCGACACCGTCTGCCACTGTGTGCATAGAAAAAGAAACTTTCAGATCAAAGGTAACTGAACTCCCCACTATGTAGGGCTCTTATCACTGGTACAGCATCATGGGTGAAGAAACTTCATGTAACTTTGGTGTACTAAATTTCAGATTAAATTATTTTTGTATCGTGTACAGGTTTTAATTGTATGAGATATTGGAAAAAAGTAAAGTTTTCATTATTGAATATTGCTGTCACTCTTATAAGGGCTATTGAAAGGGCACAGACAAAACTGTGCATGCATGTGCAGTAAGTATAACCTTCCATGTCTCTAAATGATAGTCACTATAGCTTGAAAGAACTAAATTAGCACTTAGAAAGCTATGCATCAACGGAAAGTCAAGAATTCCTCCCCTGGATTCATTATAGTACATGAACAGGGAAGATTTGCAGTGAATTTGCTGCCGAAGGTTCAGAAACACAAAGCCACAGAGTTCAATTCCACACAAATACAAGTCTCCAGATGCGATTCTTCCCCTTGTGTACAGTGGCGTCTGCTGTCCTAGTGTCCACGGCCCTATCTCACCACCCACATGCCAAGCTTCAGTCTTTTTTTCTTCAATCTCTCCCGCTGTGGTTTTGACCACTCATAGAGGACACAGAAGGCTTTAGTCAAACACACACACACACACTGAACATGCAGAGTTAGGTCTGGCAGGAATATGACAAGGAGTCAGTTTATAAACCTGGCTCACTGGTGCAATACTAAATCATCACATAGCTGGGGAGAGAGAGAGAGAGAAAGAGAAAAGGACGGAATGGAGGGTGTGGTTGATGGAGAGCAGGAATAAGAAAAACTAAACATTGCAATGGAAAAGAAACTTTGTGTTCTGCCTTCCCTCGAGCAGGTTCTGCACAGGCACAGGTCCAACCTTGGACTGTAGCAAATGGATATTTATATCCTCTCATCTCTCACAGTCTATCCCACAAATCCCTGCCCCCATCACACCTTCCGGGAACGGGAACAGCCGCCCCCTCCTCACACACACTGGGGCTATGCACGGATGGCTGAGGTAGGAAAGGATGTTTCTAATTATACTGTAAAGTGCTGAGTGCATAAAGGGTGGACTGTAAAACAAGGTGCTGGGATGTGTGCACTTCAGGATGACCAACCGCCACCCATGAACTTCTGCTATTTATCACTGCTGCCCTAAAACAAAGATGATTGTTACTCTAAGTGTCACAAACGAGAGCACTTAATGGCGTAATGTGTTTCACGTATGATGGACGAGACCACATCAAGGTCGTGTATCGACAACTATGAGGTCTTGTGACAGAAAGCAAACTGATGTGAACACTTCCTGCTTCTGTTTTACAGAGCTCATAAAAAACACAGAACACTTCACAAAAAGAGACCATCAAACCACCAGTTAGTGGCATTCGGGGTTCAGACGACATAACTTCCAAATATAGGGCAACATTATTTTTGTTCCTGTACTACAAGGAATGCTAAAACAAATTGAGAAGAACCAAAACTCACTGTAAAGAAACCAAAGTATTCCTTGTTGACCTTTAGTTTAGTAGGGCTGGGTGATATGATTTTACCAAATTAATACTTTTATTCACAGTACCAATGTATTACTTTTATTGACAGTAAAGTCCTTGACATCTATTTCAAATAAATGCTGTTCTTTTTATTCATCAAAGCTTTCACAAACATATTAAACAAAACAAGTGAATTTTGGAATATTATCAAAAGGTTATCAAAAGGTTTAGTTATATCGCCCAGTCCTAGTTTATTGTATTTGCTGTATTAGTTGTAATAATATACACATCTTACCATCCAGGGGTGAGGAATCTCTGGTAGGGGCATCTGAGGAGGGGCCGGGAGAGAGGTGTGTATCTCTGTCTTACATGAGGGTTCTGAGAGAGCAAATCACACATTAAAAACATTCAAATCACTGAAAAAAAAGTAAATTGATGCTGATTTTAAGAAGGCATGAGTTATGATGAAGAGATGTAGTGCAGTGTGAATAGTTCAGCTGAGGTCAAAGGTCAAATGAGAAGCCAAAGGGGCTTTGGACTCACCTCTAGTTGCTAGAACTCTGTGCAGAATGTTTAATATTTGCAGCTTCTTCTCTCTCACTCCAGCAGTTAAATACTCTCTGTCCAACAACTCCAGAAAGACACGCAACTCTGCCAACAATTCTTCCATCGCTGAAAAAAACACATACATTGAGATGGTCATTAAGCACAATAGGAGCTTCAGAAGACCACAGAAGTCTTCTGCGGTCATCACTGGTGCTTGTGCACATTTTACCCAATTTCTTCCTCCCAGTCAACTTTGCATTTAATATGCTTTGATACAGCACTCCTTGAACATCCAGCCCTTTCAGGAATGACCCTCTGTGACTTACCCTCTTTGTGGAGGGGGTCAATGATCGTCTTCTGGACCATTGCCAAGTCAGCAGTCTTCCCCATTATTGTGGTTTCAAAGAACAAGAGATACCCAGAATTTATACTGTATGGATGGTAATTTATTGAAACTCAAATGTAAATATTCTAATATTTTTAGACACTGATTTTTTTCTTTCATTAACTGTAAGCTCTAATCATCAAAATTAAAACAACATTTTATTTGAAGTCTATTACTTTACATGTAATGAATATAAAATATATGAAAGTTTCACTTTTTGAAATGTGACAAGAAAATTTTAACTTTTTCACCATATTTTAATTTTTTGAGATATACCTGTAAATGCATAATTCATTCATTTATTCAAGTTTGTTTCAGCAAACTTCTGCTTTGTTGTATTTCTCATATTGCCACTGTAAAGATGTGCCATAAGCTTTTCTGCACTGAGATGCTGGCTGGCATCTGGAAAAAGCAGTGAATTATGGGTATCTGTTGGCTCGGCACCTGAGGAATATCAAAGGCTATCAAAAGTGAATTGCAGCCCTGGAAAACCAGAGGTCTATAAAACAGCATTACAATGGGCTCAGGCCCATACAAACACATAGCTGAAGGTTTACATAAGACTGGAGGGCTAGAAGGGGGAGGATGGCTGCTGTAGGGACAGTTCTTGACGTAAAACAGAGAATAGAGCTCACTGATTAGAGTGTGCTATGAAATTAAGTGTGCATAGCAAATTGAGTGTGTCACTGTATGACTGCTGGTCTAGATTTCAACAAAGATAGTAACACTTACTCCAAGACATGAGCCAGTCTTTTTCAGGTTGGCTAAATGGCTATAGTTCATTTTAATGTAAGTATTTGTCCCTCAAGATTGCAGTTCTTAGTGATAAATATCACACAAATATAAAGTTGGAGTGGTTTGTGTCCATTCTTGTTGTAAAGGGATACACAAGACAGTCACTACAAAAAAACGTTTTCTTTGCGTCATAGATAAACTGATTGGCTGAGCACTGATTGATTTAGGAAGACATTAGGGTGCCCTTATATAAGAACATCTAATTTAAACAGTGGAGTCTTGCTGATTTGCTAGATAATTCAAATCACGTTCCTGTGTCCAACTAAATAGACATTTCCCCCTGTATGCGCTTGAACTGCTCCTCGGTTATGCTGTCTGTAATCCACTATCACACTTCAATAGGACAGCACACTGAAATACTAAATTACACACTTTTATTGAGGGTTTTGTCCAAAATTGCTTGTCGAAAAGGTGATATGATCTTATAAATGCATTCTACTGCACACCCTGTTGTAGTAGCGATTTCTAAATCTCAATTTAAATAATAAATTAAGCAAATATTAAAATGAAAAACATAAGTATATTTTGCAGGAACAGTCTAGCAACAAGCATTATAATAAATAATCCAAATCATCTTTTAATAATTCTGGAATCATGCATTCTGTATATTTTAACTGAAATAATGTGGTATTCAAATCAGACAATAAAGTAAAAAAAATAAAAAATAAAAAGACAAACACCAACAACAACAAAAAAACCTTACGTATAATAAATGAAGTAAAATGTGACCAATTTTTTAAAGGATCTTTTCATCTGCTTTGATGAATCTTAGATCTCATATTGCTGTGTATGATGAAAAATCCAATAAGTTTATACCATTTCCAGTTTTTCCTCTATCATTCCCTGTCCAACAGCTTGCACATGTCAGAGTGAATAAAGCTAATGAAGCACTTTCAGTGATGGCGGCCAAACAACATGAAAGGAAATACATTTAAAAAAATCAACCAAGCAAACCAAATCGCTGCATTTAAGAGCACCAAGTGCCACACAAAAATGAGGACCACCTTCAAACTGTGCTTGGGGGCAAAGTCAGGGGAGAGAGAAAAAGAGAAGGGAAAAACTAAACAATCACAACCACCCACGATCACAAATCTCTGACTCTGATTCTTCTTCATTCACATACTCTCGATTGACTAAGCCTAGTGTAAACAAAGATAAATGATGAAAGATGACAAGCAATGCGTCCAAACATCATCTTTATAATAGAGACATGCCTCCAGCTGAGGAATGACAAATTAGGGACATATTAACACATCCCAAAACTAAAAAAGGCCTCAAAGTCAGCAAAATAAGATTTTACAGAGAACTTCTAGTCTTGTTTTAGAAATACCTGCCTCAACGACCTGAAAAGGCTGATGCATGACAGAAAGAGTTTCACCCAGCAAAGCTGATTTTAATTCAGTGTTGACAGACAGAAATAATGAATGGTATTCGGTTTGGTGGTTGTCTAGGACCAGTTTGACAAGTTGACCCAGTGAACTTTTACAATAAACAACACTCAGTCTCTCCTGAACAAAAATCACATTATTCTACTATTCCGACCCAAATTCAATAACATAGAGGGATGTGGTCTGCAAAAACCAATTGTGATTCTGCCAGCATGCAAGAACTGGTATTATTTGTGTGCTGATGCAGTATGTGTGTACATTTGCGTAGGTGTCTATGTATATGGGGTTATGGCCTACCACCCAGGCTGCTGAGAAGCAACAACATCCTTAAAATTCACAGACAGAAATGTGTGTGTGTGTGTGTGTGTGCAGATTACAGAGTACCTTTCTCTCTGTGCTGTCATCCTATCTGACTCTTCTGTCAGATCTTAAAGCAGTTCTCTTTAATTAGCCATTCAAATCCATATGCTCACACATGATCTTTGACCGATATATATAATAATCAGGCACTAACCCATGCCAAGTTTCTGTGGAGCACCCACCATCCCACATCCTTCACACTTCTGCTTTCTTTTATCTCTCTCACTCCATTTCTATTTCCATACTGAGCCAAGACGCTATGCATTTTTCTCACTTCAGAAGTGGAAAGATATGACAGCTGACAATAAAACTTTGAAAAAAGATAACAAACAACCTCTTTTGTTTTGGTTAAGAAACCTGCCAAGAACATAAACGTCGTGGACTTCTCACTCGTCTGTCCTCTCTTTCTGAAGGAGGCCGACCTCTCATCCAGTACATTTCTTCTTTTTCATGTTTGCTGACAGGATCCAGGTGGAGAGCTGGTGATGACTGAGATACAACACAAGCTCTTCATCATACTCCGATCCGGTCTTACACACACGAACAGCTTGGAGGATGAACAGATGGATGGAAGGAGGGACAGATAAAAAGAAAAGCATGTCGTTCTCTCTTATAACACCTTCAGAGTCAAATCAAAGTTCTTTAAAAGCAAGTCAGTTTACCCTGCAACCATTGTGGTAACAGTCATTTTCTATTCTATATAACGTCTATCTGCCTGTAATCTCCAAAACAGCTTTTATGTTTCAAAATATATTTCAAATCAATAATTAAATGTAACAATACATTCAAACTAAAACTCAAATTTCACAAATAAATATTATGATTATGCTTTGAATATACGTTTACACATCTTAATGATTATTTCCAAAGTAGAGAAAGTGGGTGGTGTCACACAACATGACATTTTACAACCTGATCTACCTAAAAAAAAAGAAAAGAAAAAAAAAAAGAAGAAATTGTATGAATTGCATAGTTTTTTGTTTTTTTTTACAAAAAGCTTTCTAAACTGATGCGAATGTAAATCAGTACAATAGCAAAACTATTTCTCATTTTAACGTATTTCAATAAATTATTAGATACATACAAAGATGAGCATTAGATTAAACAAAATATTAATAAGCTCTTTAAGTTAAAGATTGGACAGCCACCATATTGAGAGTTACAATTTCTTTCATTGATTTTTCTATGAGTCGTCCATCTGTTCATATCTCTGTCCCATTGGAACTCCAAATATCAATGTATAATATATACTGTATAGAATCCCTCAAAGATCTAAGAGGCACTGGGTGCCTATAACAAAACTTTTGCCAGCTGGGAATAAGGCAGCCACTAGTCTGTGGTTTGTGAAATTAGGCTCCTTTACGGTTTGGCCTCATCATGGTTACCGCTCACTGCCACAGGCCAGGGCACACCAGAGCAGGGCACACTCGGATACACATGCCTGGAAAATAGTAGAAAACTACAGGATAGAAGAAAATATTGAACAGATGCTCCACTGTCACACTAATGATGGGCTTCAATAGCAGCATCTGTGTAGTGACATAGTTCAAACGCACCGGGATCATCAATAAGAGAATATCTCAGTTGTGTGATTACATTCATCTCTGTGTTTGATTATATGTGTGCACTATCCATATGTGTTCACATGAACATATGAGGAAAATACTGAGTTTTCAATTATGAAAGGACGGTTTAGAATATATGTCCATAAATGCGTACTTGTGTGTGTGTGTGTGTGTGTGTGTGTGTGTGTGTGTGTGTGTGATTACAGAGTGCTAACTACTAAACCGCAGTGGGCAGAGGGGTGGGAGAAAGGGGCCACTGGTTACAGAAATCTTTAAGAATCATCCTTCTAGGGTGGAGGAGACTCCGTGGTGCCTAAAGAAACTGAGCAGAGAAGTGTTGCATCCACTTTTTATGTGTGCATTTATGAATGCTCACCAGCAATTGTTTATTTGACTTCCAACAATGACTTCAGTACTTGTGCTGCTGAATTGTAGCATATTTATGAGTTTACCATGTACAGGATGATGATCATCCCAGATATTATTAGGGGGGTGTAAATAATTGGTCATGTAATTTAGCAGAAAATGATAAATTATGAAAAGAGGCAAACTATTTGTCCCAGATGGCATCTGTTTTTTGCAGAATATATACAATAATATTTAAATGTTTGGTGTCGGTATTTTTATTTATTTATAGAAAGAAAGAAAGAAGAAAGAAAGAAAGAAAGAAAGAAAGAAAGAAAGAAAGAAAGAAAGAAAAAATTTCACATTTCAGATAAATTCAGTTCTTTCTGTTCAAAGAATCTAGATAAAAAGTATAATAAAAATATTAAACAGCACAACTATATTTAACATTGATAATAAGAATAAATGTTTTGAGCATCAAATCAGTATATTGGAATGATTTATGAAGAATCATATACAACTATTAAAAATCATGATCATATGTCACAATGTTGTTGTTTTTACTGTATTTTTAGAATAAAAAGAGAAAATAACAGAATTCTTTCAAGACATTAAACAATCTTACTGACCCAAACAGTAGAGTAATAATAGACAAACATATTTTTAATATTAACAATATTCCTTTTCAAGGTGTCATTAATGTAAAATACTAAATCAAATATGCTATGTAAATCTATATTAAATCAATATATAAAATCTATAAATAATATTGAAAAATTAGTTTAGACCACAATTATGCTTCTCACCCCCCACTGATCTGCATATTGAATAATAATTAACAATTATAATTGAACCAACGGTATAACTGAACCAACTATTGAACCTATGGACACAAAAATACACTCCACTTAGTCATAAATGTGTTCCTGTGGCTCAGTGGTAGAGCAAAGGTTGTGGGTTCGATTCCCAGGGAACACACATACTGATAATACAAATGTATAGCCTGTACGTCGCTTTGGATAAAAGTGTCTGCTAAATGCTTGGAGATACTTTTTCTTAGAGTTTTCCAATTCTGTTTTGACAAAGGAAAACACACTAACCTCCCTGGCACACTAATCTCTCCCCTCAGGGACAATAGAAAGACTAAAGAGCTATTAACTCTCTTATATAGTAGTAGTGAATGTTTATGGTAGCAATTGAGAGAGGGAAAAAAATGACAAATATGATACAAGACTGCAGTGGAGCCAAGCACCAGTTGACATGGTGGGTGGAAAAGATGAAGGAAGGCAAAGTTAAAGAGTTCTCTTCTTCCCGCCCATCTTTTTTTGGTTCAGACATCTCTACTTGGAGGGAAGGAAGGGCTTTGGGGGTTTCTAGCATGTGTAAGCCTTTAAAAAGTCATCAGCGTGGAAACTGTCAGTGAGGAGACCCCCTAAAATAAAGCCAAGTAGGCTAGCAGACCAATACCCACATCACACACAGTAATCGAGTGCCAATTCGTACCATGTCTGACTGGTCTAACAACACTGTGCCATGTTCAGAAATGCCAATAAACACATTAACCACCAGCGCAGCCCAGCATTAGCTTTAGATCAAGATAAAAAGTACAAATCCAAAAGGAAAATTGTCACATCTGGAGCTATGCTGACATGTTTTAGTGCCAAACGTCAAATAAAGAATGGTGTTGTAGTGTCACCAAACAGTAACATATGTAAAGGATAATATAACACAAAATACACCCTAACAGTGTGAATAAGACTCTGAAACAAAGCAGAGGGGTCTGTTATCAACCTAAAGGAGTTTATTTTTGCTACAATGATATATGGACTATGTTCTGGACAACGATCATTCAGAATTAAAGTATGACCACTGCAACTGACCAATCAGAAGAAAGCATTTTACAGTGCCTTGTAATAATACCCATCAATGCTATGGCAAAACCACAGTTGGCCCTTTACATGCACAAGCCAAAAGTCAATACTACTCCCTGCACTCAGATACTGTTAAACCATTGTGGACAATAGGGCTCTGTCATATCCAACAGAGTGCAAAGCTGTGATGCACGTACGGGATACCTGACACCTCACAGCTGCCAGCCAGCCAACCAATCACATACGTCCTGTCTATCCAGCTCAAGTTGTGTTTTTGAAAGTGCAGACTTCTGTGACAGAAGATAACAGGGCACCTGTATCACCCTAAAGTTATTATGGATGACTGGAATCGTTCGACGTGATTTAATTATTCTAAGGTGCTAATACAAATCATTTAAAATAAGTTGTTTTAAAATTAAAGCAAATATTAACATAAAAAATGGCAAGCACTTTTTAAAACATGTTTTATAATACAAACAAACAAACACAGCAAACAAACAGCAATCAATGACTTCCTTGGAACACCGCCTCCACAGTTCAAATCGTAACGGCTTTAACTGACCTGCGAGAAAATATAACGGAGAAAACCTGACTCACGGGATGAACCCAGCTCTTCCCGGTCCAAAACGGTATTGCCTTTGAAATGTCCGTCATATTAAATATTTCGTATTTTCTCACTTACTGTATGCTATAGTGAAAAAAAAATAAAAATAAAAAATAAAACGTGTTCTTTACTCAAAGCGAGTGGACATTTAAGAATGAGACATGTGTTTCTAACATATAACGTTACGTTTGTTTGTTTGTTTGTTTGTTGTGATATTGTAACTCACTAAAATATACATTGTCGTTTCATTCTACAAATTAAACGTCTGGAGACAGTAATATTAATCGACGCTCTCAAAGCTTGCAACAATGAATCCACTCATGGAGGGACAGGACACTCACCCCTCGAGGCGAACAGTATGGGGTCGCTCCGCATCTTAAAGTCAAACGCATCTAACTCGGGGTAGGTAGAAGTTGCAGGCGTGTGTCCGACAGCTGCTGTATTTCATTAAAATCCGCGCAACAGAGCCGTCTCTGTTTTCCCCACTTTCTCCCTGTGCGAACCGGCAGCCGCAGACCTCCTCCGCTCGCTAGCGCCCGGCGAAGTCTCGTTTCCTCAGAAAACTTCCCCTGACACTCTCCTCGATCCTCCTGACACAGAGTCGCTCTGTTCGCTTTCTGTTGGTCGGGATCCCGACAGCAAACCGCTGCGCCTTCTAAGGGGAGCTGCTTGGAGACTTCAAGTAAAATCTCTCACTTTCTCTCCATGTCGTGCTCGGCGAAAAGTGGGACCTCCTTCCTCTCTATTTAGTTTCCTCTACCTACTTTCTCCGCCCTTGTAGCCCCTCTTCTCCAATTCCATAGCTGGATACAGCGCATGAGTGAGAAGAGGGACGATTAACGAGGGTAGAGTTAGTGCGCGGGTAGGTTTATTACTCCCATATGCATGATTATAATATTTACCTCGGACTGATCAAGAGCATCTTTATCCTTGTCTGTATTTAATCAAACACTTTTAATTCAAAAGAGGTTTAAAAATCAATACATGAACTCATCCAAGGTTTCAATTTAGTAGATCAAATATTTTGATTAGTCTTAAACATAAAGGTCACCATCAAACGTAATTGTTACTGTTTGCCATTTTATGCATATCAAAACTGCATTTGGTTGTATTTTAATTTGTGTTTTCACTGTAATGGAGTGCAGCATGGCAGGGATGGTATATATCAAACTAAGGTTTCTTATATTTAAGGGCAGTTCAGATGAAGAATTGGGGCTGAAGGGGGATTTAGAATCACCTGTGAGTTCAATCAGTGTCTACTTGGCAAAAGAGTTACATTTTAGTCTACTACAAACACATACAAGTTAATCTAATTAGGGCTCATTCAAACCGACATAATTGTTGATTCATTACAAGACCTAAAACGTGAGAAACTCTACTCTCCAAAAACTGTACTTATCCAGAGTGAGCAAAAAGGCTGGCAAAATCACTCAGGACCCCTCACATCCAGCACACCCCCTCTTTAAACTGTTACCTTCTGGTCGACGCAACAGAGCTCTGAGCACCAGAACGACCAGACACAGAAACAGTTTCTTTCCTCAAGCTATCCATCTCATGAACACTCGACATTAACGTGGAACACACAACACTATTATACATTACTTATTCACCACACATGAACATATCAGACCTATACATGCATACATTGTCTGCATTGTATATTGTTTTTGCTATTTTGTACATTGCCTATTTGTATATTATTATTTTATTATATGTGTCCTGTCCTGTTGTCATTCTGTTGCACTGTGAAGCTTCTGTCACTATAACAAAGTCCTCATATGTGTAAACATACCTGGCCGATAAAGCTCATTCTCATTTAACAGAGCATTAATATACAGTTTTTATTGGCTAAAGTGTTTGGTTTTTCAATAACTTGTGAAACACTGGTGCTTAAATGTGTGACTAATGCTTCTCATGTTTCCAATAATAAACAGGTCCAAGGTTGATACGGCCTAAATCTGTTGTACATTTAATTTGAAAATAAACAATTAAAACTAAAGAAAATATATTTTAAAGATTTCAGTCAGCACTGCTATTACTCAGCCTCCTCATGTGCATGTCCCATTTATCCAAAAATGTTCTCCCTCATCACCTATACAGGGGGTTCACATATATTACAGCCCGAATTATTGGAATTCGTGATAAAATAAAAATTTTATACAAAAGGTTATTATTTATTTTTAAGAATGTAATTACAAGTCAATGTAAATGTATGACTGGATTCAAATCATTGACCACATGTGTGGGTGGCCAAGTGAACTCACGTGCATGTCAGCAGGATATTGTATATGGACACTGATCCATGTATTTGGCCTTGGTGCAAATACAGCTATATGCTCTGACATCATACTGTTGGGAGGAAATCAAATTGATATGCAGACATTAAGTCAAGTCAAAGCCTGCAGCACAGCAGAAAGCAATAGTGTCGTTGACTAAGAGTTTTCAACACAAAGCCTGCATTCCCCACAGTATCAGATTCAACACTTTATCAGATTCAAACAAGTGCCAGTTTTATGATAACATACTTATCTGTGTTCTGTTTGTTTAGTTGCTTTCCTGTATAACTTTATCAGTTGGGGTATACCTTGTGCTTAACTTAGATTACACTGAAATATGCACCGTCATCTGCTTCTTGTAGCATCACATGAAAGTCATGACGAAGCCATGTTTATTTTCTACATTAAAAAAGGCACATGGCAAAAGTCAGACAATCCAGAGTGAGTTATGTGGAGGAGACAAGAGAGAGAATAAGGTTACTGTTGAGGTCATTATAACTGCACAATTCAATAGAGCGATATTTTAGAAGAGTCGAGAGTCTTTAGAGAGACACAAGAAGAGCTGCAAGCCATTTAAAACAAAATTGTGAAATACTTCATTTCTGTCAAGAATCTCAAACATCGAGTTGTTCAGCTAATTTGAAACACAAAAACTGTGAGTAGTTTTTTAGACAAAGAAACAAAGAATAGAAAAAATAGTATGTCATGTAAACAACATGAGTAAACCGCATCTACACTTTATCCCTTCCCAGCTCCAGACATGCTGTCAAAACAAAGCAAATTCTGTGATACCCCTCTACAGGACTTGGCCCTCTCATCGCGTGCTCAGGATGTTGGAAGCAGGGCGGAGGTCCCGTACTGGCAAACTGGTAACTGTCAGGAGGGTAAGCTTTAAACAAACAGAACTCTAATGAAGCAGTAAAGAGCCTGGTAGCCAGTGGAATGACTGCTTCCTCTGGGTTCCACTGCAGGGCATTCATTTCAGCAAAGGCTGTTTTGTCAGGGGCAACAAATGAGCTGAATTCAAGGTCTTTTGAAGTGCATCTCACAGAATGTGCCTGCGTGTCACTCATCAGTTACAATCTGTGTCCTGGTGAAACACCTCATTACAAAAGTGGTTGGCCTCATTGGCAAAATGCACAAGCCAAAATCATATGCACACCACCTGCAAGACAAACCGGATTTTTTGATTACTAGACCTCAAAAGTAAATGGACTAAATTCCAGAGACAAATTAATTTGAATGCTCTAGACAATGTTGTTTCTGCTAGAAAACTATAATTTATAATCAAGGTCCTGAATGAACCCTTTGACATTGAAATGCATCCCTGGAATGTTTCCGAGTATTTTGGATTCATGTGATACTACTGAATATCAGCTTTGTAATCTGCACCCCTGCTACTCTCAGTATCCAAACAGCAGAGATGTGACTAAAATGTCAAAAGACATTAGGCTGTACTCTTCTCCTACACACACACACACACAGTATAATCAAGCCAAAGCCTCCTTATGGAATTAACAAAGAGTAGACAGACAGGATTTAGGACCACAGGAGGTAGATGATCTGATAAAACATTTTGTGTCATCCAGGTTATATCCTGTAATATTCCAAAATAATAATATCAGTGAGATAAAAGACCTTGTATACCGAAGTTACACAAGCTATGCCATATGAGTAGTATATGTGTATAGCCTAGTGCCTGAGAGAAAACATGTACACTGCAGTCTACAATGAAAATTAATTTGTGCCAGATTGCAGAGACTGAATTTAGCTACACATGTTGCAAATGCCTCAGATGTGTTCATATTCAAGGAAATGTGTTAAATAAACTGCGATGCATCCAATTAAAACAGCATAACTAGGTAGTCAACACATAATGGCAAAAAAGCAACAAACCTTGGCATCATTTTAACTGGTTGCTCTCCATTTTTAAAAATGTATCTGATAATGATGTTATCTCGTGTACACATGTGGAAAATGTAAATAAATAAGCAAACACACACAGATTGACTTGGAAACATTCTGAGATGGTACACTGCAAACAAAACTCTGTACACAGGTCTGGAGAAATTGTCATCATTATCGTCTTCATTACAAGCAATCAGGCTTCACAGACTCTCCATATGGCTATGAGCTAAAGGCCGCTCTGCTCAGCTGTAGTTGCATAATTTGACACCAGAGTCATTTTATAGTGCAGAAAGCTGTAGCGCATATGGATGGGCAGTATGGAGCACTGGATGTGGTCCAGTGGAGGAAAGCCTTGATGAAGGGAAGACAGAGCAATGCTAAGGAGTATTTAAAACTAGGTCAGAATCAGAGTGAGCATGACTGCCTTTTGACACGCTGCTCATTTGTAATATCCTGGCTAGGTTTCAGACATACATTAGTGCTGTGTTTGGGTTGGGCAGGGTCAGCTAGATAGTGCACTAGAAACCAGTCCAACAAAGGGTCTCAGTGGAGATACACAATCCTATATCCTTAAACCGCCCTAAAGAAGGCTTTGACAAAAAACAGCTCAACATTCCACACATGATACTCCGGACTCGTGTAGATGAGGCCGCGCTAGGTTCTCGCTCTCTGTTTCCTCTACAGTGATGTATGCTCAGTCAAGAAAAATCAATACACGTACTTATATGAACAAAGAAAGTTGTATTCTCATCAGACTAGAGCAATAAGTCATGTTCTTAAAAAGTTATGTAAATGGTTTAGTCTGACTGAAATTGTACCAGTCAGATTTTTAAAAAAAAATTCTCTCCCAACTGCTTCAGAGCAACCATTCTCTATTTATTATTCAGCATTGAAAGTATAATTCAGTTCAAATATATTTGCATACTGGTTTTAACAGAAAATGTCAAAGCACACTAAGTATCAAGTACAGTGTTGGCAAGGACAAGATGACCAAGATAGGAGTTCAACTTGAGTCCATTTGTTAGAATGAATGGGGTGGATAATGCTGAAGACCCATCTGTAAGTTTTCAACAGGAACAAGCTGCTGCATGAAGCTCATTCTGTGATTTCGTCTTTTGATCTATAAAGTATCCACTTTGCATTGATCCCTAACTCTTTTTTCCCAGAATGGTCAGATTCTTCCTAATTTTGTGTATTTTTGCCTACCAAAATTGGACTACTTTGTCTACAAAGTCCTACTTTTTCAGTCCAATTAAATTTGCTTCCTTCCTCTTGTTCTTCTTGATGCCAATCCTTGATAACAGACACATGACCCTCCCCCAATCCACACCCAGTCTCAAGTCCCAGCTGCTATAGCCAGGGTGCCTCTTTAGCTCCAACCGTCCACAGCAAACAGTCAGATGGATAGATGGATACAAAGATGTGTGAAGGGGAGGATGGTCCAGCAGGACTACGAGTCACAACCACTGATACACACTCAGCACACACACCTCCCTCTGTCAGGCCACCCCACCACTGTGAGGCTCAGTACACCTTCTGGCCAGGCTGAGACTGCAGACATGTTGTTGGTTATGGCTGGCCAGCCCAATGGGGGGAGGAGACCCAATTAAGAAACAAATCTGCTTTAATGCAAAATGTGTAAACCCCCACCTCAGTTTTTTCCCAGTATGTTTTTATCATGTTCACCTTGGATTGCTGAACACAGCAATCAAATACAAATCCTTTCAGTATATAGCGGATATCACACAATCCTTCATTTCCTCAGATCCAGGCTCTTTCCATCAGATGATCTTGATAAATGTTTCAGCCAGACTCAGCCAGAACCTCATACATTGATTTTCATCAGACCTCACGGAGGAAGTCCGCCCCCGGAGATCCAACAGCATGTATTTGAGCAGAGTGCTGATTAAGGATCATATTTTCACCTTGTTTACTGGGGTTTAAGCCAAGGAGTGCAAAGTAGCAGCTCTGATCCAGAGACAGCATTCTTGATTTGTGATCTTGTACATATATGGGTCCTAACCTCTTACAGCAGACCAAAGGAGTCAACCTAGGGTTGATAAATGAACCCAACAAAAGAAAGAAAATGAGATAATACAATACAAAAAAAAGCACTGCTGTATTGGACATTGAAATATAGAAGCTCATCCATTTTATCTATTCAATTCCAATTATGTTTAGATTGAGTCAAATAACTAATTTAACCCTGGTGTTAAATTTGTGTCCATAATGTTAATTCTGACCCTAAGTGGGCACACAGACCAGTACTATTTACATTGCAGGGGAAAAGTGCATGCAAGGCATTCATTTAAACACCTAAATCAGATTGGTGTAAAAGTGGTGTAGACCTGAAATAATCCAATTAATAGGAAACAAGTAAGAATACAACTAAGTGACGAAAATAAGTGCATGTAAAGTTATTGAGAGTAAAGGCTAAAGGGAAGGTAACAGGATGTGGGTTAAAGGGAAGGGAGGAGAATGAAGGGAAATAGAAGAATGTGGAAGACCTTTACTTCACCTGGTAGACACAAATTACCAAACCTCGCCCTTACTGTCAGGGAGCGGGCCAATCAGCTTTAAATATCCAGCAGTCCCCCAAATATTCACATTGATCTGGGTCATCTATGTTGAACTTTAACACTAATAAAAAAAGATGGATTGATGGAAAATCATAGTGCTCTTCTGATAGTCTAGGCGTAGATGTAATATGTTTTTTTTTGTAACACTAATTACAAAAGCAACCATTTTAAATCCCCATGGGCAAAGACTATTTATAAAATCTGTTTCTTTTGTTGTGTTTTATATGTATGTTACCTTTTGCTTTGTGTTTGTGTGTTATTTTATGTGGCAAAACCGAAGCGTGTAAAGACAGCATATCATTCCTGTCTATCAGTTTTGTAAACTTGGTCAAATTATACTCATCATTCTCTCTGAAGACATCATATGAGGCAGAGGCTCTGTGTGCTGCCAATGGTGACAGTGCAAAGGACCATTGAGAATAGAGGGATGATGGGAATAGCATTCCAAAGAAACATCTGCAGAGCTTCAAGTGTAAAAGTGCTGAATGACTGCAACAACAAACAACTTATCATCTTACTCTGAAAGAAAAGAGAGAGGGATGATAGAAAAGAAGATGACAAAGACTGAGTGTTGATCAAATCTCACAGACTCACGATAACATTTACTCATATAAAATAGAAATATGGAGAAAAATGTGAATAGCTACAACCTTATTAATGCGCTACTAATATGTGATGTGTAAAATCTAAGATGTGATAAATCGGAATCAATTTTCAAGTAGTTTTAAAGCCAAAGAATACTGGCATCTCTAATATGTTTAGAGCCTATTCTCTGCATCTCTGAAAACTTTATGTTTTAAAATGTCATAACCATTTACTCACTTGGCTTTCAAATCCAATCCTGCTGTTAGCTAAACAATGTATGAGGGTTTTTATGATCTAAAGCAGCAAAGGCCTGTGTGGTTTAATCCATGAAAGAATGTCATGATCTTAGGACTCACACCTTAGGAGTTTTGCTGTGGAAGATTTACTGAGGACTAAAAGTAGAAGCTGCTAAAGGTTACAATAATTATATATGCAAATGCACTCACACTTACACACACATTAAAACACTGGCAGTGGTCCTCTACAGAAAGTGAACCACCTGTTTCAACAGAAGATATTGCATCACAACACTGCAGATTGCTGTCTTTGGAACAGGCACAATTGCATCTACAGAGGTGTCATGTGCAGGTGACAATACTACAGTGAAAGCAGCTTGGCAGCATTGGTAAACATGCTGTGAGGACCAACCAGGTGCAACATGTCATGAAACATGTTTATTTTTATTACTTAAGAAAACACTTTCTACCATCCAGCAAGCAAACCAAACCAAAATTTGACACCGAACAGACTAAAAGCACTAGTGTGAAAGAACACTTAGCTTGAAGTTTCAGTATGTATAGCCTCTGGGCTTTGTGTGGGTGTGTCAAGGGTGAAATACAGGAAAGGAAAGCAAGTATTCCCATAAATCATAACACCTAGACATTAACCTTCATGTACAGTACAATCAATTTAAAAGGACAGGTCTGGAGGCCTCGGCACACATCTCTGTGTGCTTAAAAAAGTTCATAATGAAAAGCACTTCAATTTTCAAGAACGCAACCAGAACTTGGACATTACCTTTAGCGCACCTGTCTGACTGAACACCTGGTTATTTTACCAGCAGATCTATACATGCACACATAAGCAAAAATAATTACTACAGAAAAGCCTGAAACCACTATCCAAAAACATGTGAAAACAAGTCTTGGCTAAAATCCAAACTAAGCATTTTACCCAAAGAGAAGGTTGCCTTCATCATCACCCTAAAAATCATACTCCCTTGCTAAAAATAAATTGTAATTGATGGAAAGTGAGTTACAATAACATGAATAGGTGGAAACGCATAAAAAGAAATGTGTGAGTTTGTTTGTGCGTGCACACACACACATACACACACACACACACACAAATACACAAGCATACAGCCTAAGCGTTGAAATATATGTTCTGCCTTTGAGATTTAGAACCCAAAGTCTGACTCACTTTTACTCCCCTTCTGACCCGCCACAGGAAGTCACCGTCACTTTCCACATGGACTACAGAGTGATTAATATTAAGTACTATAAACCTCTTCTGTTTCCATCACATTGTTGTTGGGATTGTGTGCAGTACAGTGAATGTGTGAGTGTTCTTTAATTCCTGTCTCTATTCATCTGGCATATCAAAATGAATGCAGGAAATAGGTAACGACAGGCACAAACTAGGCACGAAAAGGCATGCCGAGCGGCAGAGAGAAGAGAAATTGCTGTGGAAAGATGAGAGAGTTGCCTCAAGGTTTAAATACCAGTGCTTACAAATACACCTGCAGGATCAAATCCAAAAACACAGATGGTGCATGTTTTCAGAACAGAAAGAATTTGGCAAAAGACAGAAAGAAAGAGTTCATGTAGGTCAGCTGTTTTAAAGGAGATACAGATAAAACAGGAAATGTACAATTTTGAGTTTTTGCAATTAACTACACTGGTTTAAAGATGATTATATTAGATGACATTTGTTTAATCACCTACGAATGCTAGTATAAACCAACAAACACCTGTGTCTGTGTCCTCATATATTCACTTTCACTAGAGACCTTTGCACTACTAGGACTGTTTCATAAGCAGAGCTTTGAGACTGACTTTCTTTAGCAAGACAAACTTTTACATACATACCTGCAGAAATGTGATTATTGGTGCATTTTTGAGCAAAGTGTCTTAGTCATTTAAGCAGAACATTTCAGGAATCTATGAAAACAAATAACAAATCAAGGTTATTCTTAAAAGCCAAAACTAGTTCAGCTCCTAAAAGCTCTAAACAATTACAGCACACTGTACATTAATTATTTATGCTAACAGTTCTAGCAGCTGTTAGCTATAAAACAAGCCTTTACAGAAAGACTGTTACCTTGGCTGCGACAACACACCCTAAACACAAAATACTTAACCAGAGTTTCCAGCCGGCGAATAACACCAACCACATCAGTCTAATCCGATTCCTCTCCGCCTGTGATGTGGCCAGGAGTGTAAAGAACCACAGCAACTTTCCTCTTCTGTATCTCTGCCACAGTTATTTCCCTTATTTTCCCTCTTTCACTTTCCATGTCATACACAAATAATGAAACATAGTGGAAACAAATAATGACGGAAATGACAGTAAACCTCAACTTTAAATGATTCCAAGAATATTCAATGAAAGCAAGAGGAGAACTTATCTTTCTCAAGAAAATGAGGCATCAACTTTCTCAGACAGTGACTCGGAGGTCTCGAGTTCAGCTTGGTTTACAGCAGACACTCTGAGTCTACACACACACATGTACTCAAATGGGCAATTTGAAGTACAAGCACCTTCTTTGTGAACACAAACACACTTGAGTATGCTGAGTTCAATAAAAAGAGCAAAGGTACATCTTCCCTCTGGCTATGTCTCGATGTAAACCCCTAATGGGACAACTTCCAAAGCTAATGAAGAGCCAAAAGGCATGCAACACCACTTCTTCATATTTTACTTTAAAAATCTGACACTCCAGTCTAGTCATGTTACAGAGCCGTGGGTAGTATGGGTAACTGGTAGCTCTAGAGAGACGTCTTGCACAGCTCTTTGTGTAAATACACAGTGTTACCTCAGAACTTTATATTTATTTAATAAAACTATTTTAATTACTTGTTTAACTTATAAATTCATATATTATTGTAATCATTGTTATATCCTTCATACTGTGTTTGAGCACTTGTTTGAACAAAAGTCTGGCTAGTGAAAAATTAGTCATCCAAGAAGAGACAATCCGTAAGTTTTAAAGGTGCAGTGTGTCATATTGACAGCTAGTGGTTGAAATGGGTACTACAGTCCAAATTCTAAATATTGGTTGTTTGTCCCGCAGCGGTAACTTATTTTATCTGGGGGGTGCTGGGGTGCGGGACATTTAAAAAAAAATCCTAATATTAAACAGCCCGAACTCCCAATCCAAACAAGATGAACATACAAATGAAGACAGAGTTATGTGTGAACCAATATATATTTGTGTTTTTGTGATTTCTTAGAATTTCTTTCATATTTATATTATTTAAGGGGATTTTTCTAAATATTAACATTGCAGATACGCAAAAGTTTTGATCAGTGCACTTTGGCAAATTCTCTCATCAGAAACAACAAAGTGCAGATGTACATACAATGTAAATAAGAGATTAATTCATCATACACTGCAGACAACATCACTGATTATAGCTAGGGATGCACCGAAATGAAAATTCTTGGGCCGAAGGCCGAATACCGAACACGGTTTTTTACAATTTTTTATCCCCCATGTAGGCCTATTTTGATTTTCTTTTTACTATTGCATAAATTAAATAGCCAAAATCTGCTTTTTACTAATTTGCCCTGCTTTACAAAAAAAATAAAAATAATTTACTCAACACTGAACATTTTTATACATCCTATCAGACATTATACCAACAAAGCACAATTTAACTTAAAATTAATAAGTTAGTAAAATAATATTTTTTGGCCATTTTTGAGACCCCCTTGAATCAGGCTTGTATTTTTTCTGTACAAATAAATGCAGCCTTGCTAAAAAGAAGAGACTTCTTTTAAAACATTAGAAAATATTACAGATCCCAATTTGAACACTATTGGTGAATGTTATAGTAAATGTATTAATACAGCTGTTGTAGGGTAATTATTATTATCAATATTATTGTCTTACTTTTTATTTTATTTTACAGAACAACAGTAAAATTACAATACTAATATTTATGAATGTTGATGGAGCTTTTATTTTGGCAGAAACATGCAGGAAGACCTCAGTGCTTCTTTTTGTTGACAGCAGCATGCAGATATTTCTCAGATATATCTCATTACGAATTTGGGAAGATGTTTGTCACACGTATCACATTGTCACACGCCTTTTAAAAAATTATAAAAATGAGCAAATGATGAGTAACGGTGTTTCAGCGCAGAATTTCCTCGCGCTTTGGACTTTGAACCCTGCTAATGCAGCGCCGTTTGAATAACTTACATGCAATTTGTGCATGTTTTAGAAAACATAACATTCTGTAATTTATTTACTAATCGTTTGAGGCCATTTCGCCATTTCAATCATCACAAAGACCAGCAACAACCCCCCCCCTCCTCTTCTCATCGGAGACATGAGAATGATGAGATGCAACGCTAAGCAGTCTCTTGCTGTCGGTGTTTCGTGCTTGTAATGATGTTTGCGTCTCTCTCTCTGATGGTTTTAAATGCTTCCACACTGCAGACGTGTTTGCTGCATTAGTGCACGCCACTATTTGATCACGTAACGTCATTGTTCGGTACAAATTATTCAGTCTTTTCACTTATTCGGCCGAACAATTTTGGTTGCGGAACATTCGGTGTTTTAGAGATTTTAGAGACTTTTTAGAGATCTTACACTCACGCTAGACTCAATTCAGTGATATTTTTTGATAATTTAAATGTTCTTTGCTCGCTGTATAATTTGTTCGTTGTTTGAATAATCGTGGACATGTGGCCTTATAATTAAACTTAAAATATGTTTTTATTAAAGGTGGGGTAAGTGATTTTTTGAAGTCAATGTTGACATTTGAAAGGGTCTCGCTGCTATTTTGATAGCTCCACCACACACATACATACAACAATTAGTTCTGTGAAACAAAGCAAAACCAATGATATTCACCTATCAAGAAGAAACAAAGCAACCTCGGCGTCCAATCGCAGGCCTTCCTGCTTTTTGAGTTATCTCCAGCGCTGGGAAGCTGATCCAATATTTATATTGGTCCTACTTCTTGCCTTATCATAACACCGGATGCGAGCAAAAAATTATTTCCAATGGTCGCTTTGGTCCAGTGTAGACAGACTGCGACAGGACACGCCCCTTACTGCTGATTGGCTACAAATTTGTTTTGGTACTCAGTCCTGACTTTTCTAAAGGTTTTTTGAAAAATGCATACTCCACCTTTAAACGTGATCAGGTTAAATACAAATTCAGTCTTATTAAAATATTTTATATCATAATACGGTAGCCTACTTGCCTAAGACGTTATGATAGTTAATAGATTACATTAGGCAACAGAGGTTTGAGCACGTTTGACCAGAGACTAGAACGCAATTAAAGGGATGTGCTTATGTGATTGCCGGGGGCCATTTTGAGAAGTGAGAGATCTTCAGAAAATGGCTCATAAAAAGCACAAGGACGGGAATGGTTTGTACAAGTCGGAATGTAAAATAACATTAATATCACGTGAACATTTCACATGAAATTCTGTCAGTGTGAGGGGGAGATGTAGGGATGTGCGCACAAGAAAAATACAATCCCACCAGGCTATATATTTCTGGTCAGTTCAATAAATAATTAATCACAAAGCTATTACAACAATTAAGTATCTTGGGATGATCGAAGGGCAAAAGGAAAATCTCAGACCCAACCCTGTGTCTCATCTCAATCTCATCACCCCTAGTTCCCGCGGCCATGAATACTACTGGTTAAACTGGCATTGAGTGGAATCACACAGAACAAACAAAAACAGACATTCTAACACAGAATGCAGAAAACTTTCTGTAGCACTGTTACTCAGACAATCAAGTGAATTTAGCATATTTCCTAAATATCTGCAAACATTGTATGGTATTTTTATGCTTTAGAATAGTCAAAAAATTACATACAGCACCTTTAAATGTGTATATCTTCTTTCATGGCTTTCATGAAAAAAGGATGCTTTTATAACAGACAGCTTTTTGTACAGCTAAAATAACTGGAAGTGGCAAGTTAAAAATGGCCATGCCCACTCTTGCGTTAAACATAAGGTGGATGGATGGCTTGAAAGTAACACACATGGACAGAAAAGTCAAAAAACATATTTTGATCTCATGGGATCTTTAAGACAGAGACAGTGGGTTTTATGGGTTCTCAAAGGGCCTCTCAGCTCACATAAAAAAACAGAAAAGAGTATTTAAAAGGTTTAATGAGACAAAGACAAGAGCCCAACTGGTAGAGCAAAGTGCTTGCAGCTTCAAGGGCATGGGTTTGGTTCCCAAACAAGGCATTCACCATGTGTGCTTAATGCAAAAATTTACATTTCTTTATCTTTTTATTGCATCAATACGATTTTAATTGTCTATGCATTTCAAATATTTTCATAAACCAACACATCTTTCCATAGGAATCAGTGTCAGAGCGAGGTCAGGAAGTGGTTTGGTGTTGAGTAAGACAAACAAAGAATCAGCAGCTGTTTACAGCTGTATGTGACACACACACACACAATTAAACTACATACTGCATCCCGAGACAGACTAATATAAACCCACTGACTTGTCTGTGAAAACTATCCTAAGGCACAGACTGCTAGACTAGAGCCACGAGAGAGGAAAAAAGCCTGGAAGGGAACTTGTACAAGCCAGGCTACTATAAAAGAGAAAATTATACTGTATATTATCACTGTATTTTCCCCATCATTCAAAGCAGTGATTAGAAGATAACAAACGTCCACAAAATATCTGTACGACTGCTTTTTTCTCCAGCAAATGAAGCAAGACATGTCAATCTTTACCAATGGCCTCTCTCCTTCTCGCACAGATGCTGCAACAATGCAGGTCCAGATGTGCACTAGTAATGATGTCCCTGCATCAGCAATCAGACTTTTGACCACATGAACAGACCAGTCATCAAGCTATCAGAGAAAATATCAAACTCTCACATTCTGAAGCCATGCAACACTTAGCTATACTGGCATTTAGCTCTTGGATGACCTCACTTTGTGCGGTTACAAAATTCTTGAAATAAAGTGTAAATAAACAAGCTTAAACATGCTATGCTACCATAATGAGGGTGCAACTCACATGCTTTTCCCCCTTAAAGGGAATCAAATGCACCTAGCTGTGAAAAAAAGGCATTAAGTGGTTCTTGGTTTACAAAGGTGTTCATTCTCTGCCAGATCGATATGAAACTGCCAGTAACATCAGCATTTACTTGAGAATCGAAGGAAATAGTATTTTTAAAGGGTGGGACTCAAAAAGGAAAATGTATTTGTTTCTGCTCTGAGTAGGAAACAGAACATCCTGAATTGAACCTCCTGTTTGCAAGATACACATTGTAGTGAAAGTTCAGCCAAAAGCAGATGAACAGGTCAAGTTAGGCTCCATCGCCCATTTTACCAGATGGCCCTTGACTAACATCCCTCTAAGCGCTTGGTCACACCCTTCTAAACTCAACACTGGCTATTGATCAAAGATGCTGAGCTTTGTCCACACGCTTATCTTTGTTTTTCCAAATGATCGTATTTCTAGCCAAGGAGTCCAAGAACTCAGTTTAGCCGAACCCAACCTGTTCCGGTCGATTATTTCTTATTTTCTTTACCTGGTTTGACTGTTTTGAGACAGTCTGGACAATGAGATATGAGACGCGACCACTTTGGTGGCTTTTAATGTTTTGTTCTGTTTTCTCTCATCTCAGAGCCAGAGTCAGTAAAGCCAACAATACACAGGATGACGGTTCTTGTCCGCTCCATTGTCAGTTATTCCTGGAGGAAAACTAAACTGGAGATGAAAACACTTTCACAAGGTCCCAAACTCTTTATATAAACCGCCTCTCTAAATAAACATCCTCTGAACTTGCAAAACACCTGAGAACAACAGTAACAAAGCTGCTAAAAAATAGGGTTAGCTAGAGTAAACATTACACTGAAATCTTAGACATAGAGATGCAATTATGATGTTGTCAGTGACAACTATGCTTCATCCTCATATAATCTACAAAATCATAATCCAGCTTCCCTTTCCCAGTGGTTTAAAAGTCATCCCACTGAATTGTATCAAATTAATTGGATTTGTTCTTCATAATTTAGCTTTTCACCTCTCTCAGCCCCTCCCCCTCTGTATAATCAGAGACTGGGGCTCGAGACGCCAGCTGATCATGCAGGCGCGTGCTATTCAACAAGAGCCCCCCCATCCATCAGGATGCCTCGTGCTTCTTTGTGCTCATCCTCAGCTTCAAAAGAAGAATAGGGTTGATGGCAGCTCCAAAAAATGACAAATATTAATGCAGGAGGACCACTTCAGAGCTCTTTTATGTTATTATTAGCATTTGTAAAAAATAAACAATAGAAAGCAAGCCTATCACACTTGCATTAAATGTTTTCTGAGTAGCGTTTGTCCTTAAGAAACCTCAGTGTGTTGAAAACTGACAAATAGGAATATTTAATGGAGGGCCAAGACTCTTTCACAACGCATAAATAGAGACAACTGTCAAATAATTTTCTTAAAAATAATCAAATAATCTTACCTCCTCCGTTATTTTCCGTCATAACTTTACCGCAAGGTGATGGACCTGCCCAGTATCCGCGAGCACCTCCGTTTTCTTCTGGCCTGTGTGAGCTTCTTCAGATTCATATTTGCGCTTGGGGACCGCTCACGCTGTCAAATCGGTCGGAGATTGACAACCATGTGAGCCAATCAGGCAGCGCGCTACTAAAAATCCAACCAATAGCAGAACTGGGAGGTGGTCACATTTACAAGCTGGGTAGGCTAGATCAAGAAGTGTTGGAAGACTTTAAGTTTCAACGTCGATCTACATTGGTTTATATGATAAACAATAAGAGGCACATCTATCTATCTATCTATCTATCTATCTTATCTATCTATCTATCTATCGATCTACTTTTCCCTCAATAATTCCTAATTTGCTGCTTGTAAATTTGTAAGGTAGTGTTAAGTTAGGTATTGGGTAGGATTAGGATGTAGAATAAGGTCATGTAGAATAAGGCATTAATATGTGCTTAATTACTACTATAAATGGCTAATATTCTAGTACTATGCATGTTAATAAGCTAAATAAATAAAGTGTCACTGTCTGTCTGATTCAGAATCTTTACAGAAAAAGCAAAAACTGAAGTAGCTTTATTTAGATGGCTATCCATTTATCCATCCATCCATCCATCCATCCATCCATCTGACTTCTCAGCAACTTTCTTACAGAAAAACACATGAGTTGAAGTAACTGTTTTATTGGATGAATATCAATATTTTCTTGCAAAGCAACTCAAAGACACGGTGAATGAAATGGGCGCATTTACATTTCCCAAACTCATTACTTTGCACAGTCAGAACAACATTACAATCACAGTTATACGCAGTGCAGTAGTTAGTTTGCATACTAGCACAAAACCACACGCACCCATGGAAAACCCAATATGTGACGTTACCTCATCATAACACAAGGACAAATTCATAATGTCTCTCAAACTTTCTAGGTATAAAATAATACATTTGTTTGAATGCAGTCGGACCCAGGCACAAACTCTCTTCATGGGTAATAGTAGCAAAATAGGAAAGCAGCTCTCAAAACTGTTGGGTCAGAGTTCTCTTGGGTCACAGTCCTACATCTGGTTTGATCCAGAAAGAGACTTCACTTCACTTCACTTCACCACTCACACGCACGCACGCACGCACACACACACACACACACACAAAATTATATCCAAAAGCAAACCATATTTTTAGAAAACACAGAAATGCATATGCAGATATGACCTCCCCGTTTAGTCTCCACTTGGGTCTGTTTTTAAAGGTTAGACCAGGGCTATGCTGAATAATAAAGATTATCGAACACACACTGATCTGAACTCACCTAGTCTGAGCTATATTGGACTGCTGAGCTGGAGGCTAACAGCACTCACGCCCACATGCGAGCATGTTTCTACAGCTGTTCAAATAAGACTAACACATTCGTCCTCAACATGGTTCTTCTGGGAAGGCTCCCACCTACGCACTCAGACCAAAACACGTTCATGTGTTTCAGACAAGATTTACTGTACTGTATTTTCCCCAAAAACAACAGATTTTGGCATGACAGATGAAGGCTGAAATTTACTGCATGGAAAATGTCACATTATGACCCTGAAGAATGAGATAAGTACACACATATAGTTAGTTAGAA
>QVTF01005205.1:0-17500 GCA_003573665.1 Oxygymnocypris stewartii
TGAAAGGGTATACCGCCCCAGTGACAGATTTTATACCTTTCTAATCTGAGAGTGCACGGCTCAGAAACACAAAAGCTTTATTTCCTCATTTTCTATTGGAAAGAGGAGGTGAGAGAGGGGCACTTAATTAAAAAATGCCACATTTTAATATTGCATTAACAATTACATACCAATTAGTGAGTGTTTTTTTTAAACCCCTGCTGCTCTCCAAAGTATGGTCATTAATTGATGTGCGGGGCTGGGGTACGAGCACCTGAGGTTGCCAAGGTTACCGAATAGAATCCTCCCTCAGACATCCCTGATCTGCATAATTCCATCATATAATTCAGAGGCTTTCAAAGTGAGGTTGATGAATGGCACCTTCAGAAGATAATATTTCTGCTCGGCTGTAATAAATCTTATGTGAAGTGCTTTGTGTGTGTGTGTGTGTGTGGGTTTAGTTTTTGGGGGACATGGAAGGTAGGATTAAACTCATTTACATACACCCCCCCCCCCCATCCCCATTTTCTTTGTCTGATTCTCTACAGATATCATGAACATTAGAGTAATTACTTGCTTACCTTCTCTTGATTCAGAAGAACACCCACCTTGTGTTTAATCAAACCTCTTAATGGCTCTCATTAAACGGCTCTCTGGAATACTTGATTCTGATTGGTCAACGGCAGCATTCAGCAGTCAGGTTTTGGATGAGTTCGAGTTTTGAGTATATTAACAATCTGTTTTAGGTTTGAAAGCTACTTAAATGTGCAGGTGTACATTCTCACTCTGGAGGTTCTTGACAATCTCACATATTCACCGAGGACCAAGACACACCAAACGATTCTTGTTCTAGCGGGACCCGATTGACCAAGATGCCAGATAAACACCTGTGATATTGATCCCCGATTCCAAACAGTCTGCCGCCGAGAGGCCAGTGCGCACACTGCTATTAATAAAACAGCGAAGGTCAAGCTGAAGTGACCCCGTGCCTCAATAGTGTTTAAAAACAGGTTCGACCCTGGCAATAGCGATATGACCTTCTCTTCATTTATTCATGGCGGTGGTTACTCTCTCTTTTGTCCGCTCCTATCAGGAGTGCTTGTTTGCCTTTAGCGGGTGCATGTATTTACCATGCATTAAGCCTCATTAGATGTTAATTGAATGTTTGGTCGCTGAGGGGCGAGCGGTGATGGAGAGAGTGTTATAGCTAATGATGAGAGAGGGAAATGAAGAGGGGGAGTGTTTTTTCCTCTTCCCACTTTTTTGTGTGTGTCCCTACAAATATAAACACTTCTTATTTAATTTCCTTCTATTCGTCTTTTGATTTTCATTAGATGAAAGAAAATAGTCTTTATTGCTCCCATGCCATTACGTGTGAGTGTATCTGCGTGCATGTAAAAATAGAGAGAGATACGAGCTAAGTGAAAAATCAAAGTCACGAGTGTGTATTTTCTCTGACACACCTGTGAGTGATTTCATTTGTTTACTAATTAGGTTTTATTTTCCATTATTAATGTTTTTAATAAGCCCAGAGTCAGGTGTGGCTGACAGTAATGAATGCCTCATTCTCGAAGTTCGTTATTGGCGAGCTGCTCTGCTCCCTAATAAAGGGATAATTACTCCATGTTTGTACAGACATAAAGAACTGAGAATTGACTTTTTGACAGGCTGTGACGCCGCTCGCGCTAATGACATTTTAAATTGTACGTTTATAGCTATCACACAATGAGAGAGTTCATCGTGTTTTGTGATAGATAGATGATGATGATGATAGATAGATAGATAGATAGATAGATAGATAGATAGATAGATAGATAGATAGACAGAGATAGATAGATAGATAGAAGATAGAGATAGATAGATAGATAGATATAGATAGATAGATAGATAGATGGATGGATAAAAAGATGGATGAATAGATAGATAAATGGATAGATAAAAAGATGGATGAATAGATAGATAAATGGATAGATAAAAGATGGATGGATGATGGATGGAGAGATGGATGTGGATAGACGGATGGATGGGTGGATGTGATGGATGGATAGACGTGGATGGGTGGATGGATGGATGGAGTTGGATGGATGGATGGATGGA
The DNA here is from genome assembly GCA_003573665.1 of Oxygymnocypris stewartii. Lineage (NCBI taxonomy): Eukaryota > Metazoa > Chordata > Actinopteri > Cypriniformes > Cyprinidae > Oxygymnocypris > Oxygymnocypris stewartii. Next base: position 2,077 of record QVTF01005205.1, read on the forward strand.
TGGATGGTGAATGGACAGATGGATGAATAGAGTGGGTGGATGGATAGAATGATGGATGGATGGATGGATGGATGGATGGATGGATGGATGGATGGGTGGGTATGGATGGATGGATGGATGGATGGTGGATGGATGGATGGATGGATGGATGGATGAATAGAGTGGGTGGATGGATGGATAGATAGATGAATGGATGGAATGATGGACGGATGGACGGATGGACGGACGGATGGATGGATGGATGGATGGATGGATAGATAGATAGATAGATAGATAGATAGATAGATAGATAGATAGATAGATAGATAGATAGATAGATAGATAGATAGATAGATAGATAGATAGATAGATAGATAGATAGATGGATGGATAAAAAGATGGATGAATAGATAGATAAATGGATAGATAAAAAGATGGATGTGGATGGATAGATGGATGGATGGATAGACGGATGGATGGGTGGATGGATGGATGAGTGGGTGGATGGATGGATGGATGGATGGATGGATGGATGGATGGATGGACAGATGGATGAATAGAGTGGGTGGATGGATGTGATGGACGGTGGATAGATAGATAGATGGATGGATGGATGGATGGATGGATGGATGGATGGGTGGGTGGATGGATGGTGATGAGTGGGTGGCTATGGCTAGATAGATGAATGGATGGAATGTGGCTTGTGCTGGATGGGATGGGTGGGTGGATGGATGGATGGCTGGATGGATGGATGGATGGGTGGGTGGTGGATGGATGAATCGCGTGGGTGCTGGATGGCTGCTCGCTGTGGATGGAATGCTGGACCGGCTGGCGATGGACGGACGTGCTGGATGGCTGGCTGGCTGGATCTGATGGCTCGATCGCTCGCTCGCTATCGCTCGATCGATCGATCGCTCGCTAGCTATCCTAGATAGCTCGCTCCGATCCTCGCTCAGATAGATCGACTAGATGATCGAGAGATGTTACGTGTGCTGGGAATAACAGGAACCGTGTAATCAGAGATAGAGGAAATACACAGTTAGGGGGTTTCTAGAAGTGAAATTGGGGATGAACCACATCACACTCTTTCTGACCAGGCTCAGATTCAAGCGCAGGCCACACTTTGAATGGGCCTGAGTTTAAGAAATACTTCTAGTGTCATTTACTGTCATCAAGAGATATGATTTCTGAGAAATTAATCTGCTGTGAAGGTAATATACAGCACGGTCACGTTGGGTTTTCACACTGAGAGACTCTACCTCTCCTGCATGATACAGTCTCTTCTGCACAGGTAATAATATATGTTATTCTGAGTTACAGCTAGCATTTTCTTTAATAGCAGCTATACATTATAAAATGCTATGCTGATTCTGACAAAGTACATATGTGACCCTGGACCACAAAACAAGTCAGAAGGGTCAATTTTTCAAATTTGAGATTTATGCATCATCTGAAACTTGAACAAATAAGCTTTCCATTGATGTATGGTTTGTTATGATAGGACAAATATGAAATCTGAGGGTGCCAAAAAAAATCTTTAATCTTTAATCTTTAACTAGTTCAAATGAAATTCTTAGAAATGCATATTACTAATCAAAAATTATGTTTTGATATATTTACGGTAGGAAATGTACTAAATATTTTAATGGAACATGATCTTAATATCTAATGATTTTTTGCATAAAAGAAAAATGTATAATTTTGACCCATACAATGTATTTTTGGCTATTGCTACAAATATACCCCAGCGACTTATGACTGCTTTTGTGCTCCAGGGACACATTTCTATATATATAGTTACAAAGTAGAGTTATTATTATTTTATTTTCTACAGGCACTTCCTCATTCTCTCACACACGTACACATCTCACAGGTCATGTTCACATCAAGACAAAATGTTCAGTTGCAGATATTTGGTGTCAAACACTTTGAACGGACTGCTGTTAATGCATTTGTTCAGCCTGACATAAACATTTGCATGCAATCAATGCCAATTTTGGTCACTGACAGGTGCTGTAGCCCGTTACTGATTCCAAATTACACTACAAATATTGTAGTAATTAACGTAATCCATTACATTACATATTTTATGTAACATAATCAGACTACTTTTTACATTTATTTTAGATAACTTTAAACATAACTCATTAATTACATTGATTTAAATAGGACAATATTGTACCATACTGAAATTAAAATGCTAATTGTATTTATTATTATTAAAAACATCAATTGAATTAAGAATTGCTTTACGCCAAGGTTTTCCAAATTAGGGTTTGTGAGGGAACTGCACGGGGTTTGTGAGTTTAATTAAATGCTAATAATTAAATAAGTCATACAAATAATTTAAAAATAAAACACAGAAGTGTCCAACATTCCACACTTATTTTTTGGTTATTTAAGTGTCGTATTTGTTCTTTTTTGGAATTTCCGGTACACACTACTCGCTCTATTTGTACTACGAAACCTTATTAATTGACAAATGTCACTTCAGAGCTAGAAACGTTCGCCGAGGAAAGCGTTGTCTTTGTCACAGAATCTTTTCAATGGTTGAAGAGATTCACATGAGTGCTGGCCAGTGCATTGATCTCTATGAAGTCAAGCATACTGCAATGTGGTGATACAAGTTCAAATGATTTCAATAACTAGTTTTGTTCCTGTTGAGTTTTTGAGCGATCCAATAAATGTCCTCACTCATGAAGACAGTCACTTAACGCCACCTTCTGGCAAATAAACTTGCACTGGAAAACAACAACAACTAGCAAAACCTCTTGATTATAGATCAAAGATGATCGATGTGATAAGGATATCAGTATGCTGAGCAGTGAAGCAATGAGACTATGTCATTTCAAAATCTATTTTATTTAACAAAAGTATAATTATAAAAGCATTTATGGATGTAGCTAAGATGACGTACAAATTGAATTTATAGTTGTTTTTTCACCTACTGTTTTTCATGCATTGGTCTGAAAAGACAAATCTCATGCGAAAACCTGACTGAATTTGTAGTCTTGAACATAAACGAGTAACAGCCCACTAATACCTAATTACTATCATTTCCTAATTAGTGGGATGAAAGAAAAAAATGAAAGCATGAGAATAAGGTAGTCAACCTCTATTTTGAATCATGCATTTCTGCTGTCTTTATTCATTATGCTTTGTGACAGCTATTCAGCTTGCCAGCACGCTCTGCCTCCTCTAATGATGCTGTGTGTCGCACCAATCTCTAGTAAAATCATCAGCGGCATTATGAAGTTAATTTCAAATGATTGACAGTCCTTTATATGCATGTAGCTAATGTCGCAATTTTTTTTCCTAACAGGAGGAAAATGGGGAAAGACTTGAACTGAAGTCTTCAGTGCAGAAAGAGTGGCACAATCTGATTTTACTACATTGAAAGTATAGTCTGCTCACATGTGAAGTTTGATTGTTTGCGTCTATAAATAGGAGAAGAGAATGACGTGTGGTTTGTTGCACTTTGAGGAGCCTTCTTTATTAAGAAAGTAATCTTTAAATGTTTAATTAAAGATAAGTCTGTAGCATACTGAAGTATTATACCTGTAATATACCGAACAATTGTCATTCTGTATTTTAGGGTACATTTCATGTCCATTGATGATAATCATATAAGTATTTTCTACGTTTTTTTTTCCAGAAATATCATATTTTATCCATTAAGAGAATATATACTAAAAACTCACATATATATTTTGTTTCAGTTTGCTTGATATTGCCTTTATGTCCCTTAAATTACAGTTTTTGCGATGACTGTTTTTTCAAATCCTTTAAAAAATAAGATTATGTATATTCAATTTATTTTTACAGTACCTTATTAAAATATTTCTGTATCATGTGATGTCATGTGATGTGATTTTCTTATTTACTGGTATCACATGCAAATGAAAAATGAAGAAAAAAGACTAGATTAGAAACACGTGAAACACGAGCTATATGTACCCCGGTGTGACAAGGGAAACAAGAAACAAATGAACTAATCAACAAAGAAAACTACAAACAGATTAAAAGACTACAACAGGAAACAGGAAACTAAAAGACCAAAACCTCAGCATAAAAGTCCAAAATGGTAAATACGGGAGAAAAGTAAATTAATTTGAGTCTTAAGTGTAGATATAAGATGTTATTTTTTTGGAAGGCAGAGACTGTATTGTATATGTATGCATACATATATGCATACATATATGCTTCATATGTATGCATATATATATATATATATAAAGAAAGAGAGAGAGACTGAATAAAATTTTTCATCTACTGTGCAGTGAAAAGGTATTTGACCCTATCCGTTTTTTAGTTTTTTTTTGCATATTTGTCTCACATAAAAGATTCAGTTCATAAAACAAATTTTAATGTTACACAAAGATAATGCAAGTAAATACAAAATGCAGTTTTTAAATGATGATTTCATTTATTAAGGGAAAAACGCTCTCGAAACCTACTTGGCCCTACGTGAAATATTAATTGCCCCCTCCTGTTAAATCATGAAAGAACTGTGATCAAGCACATTATTTTAGAAAGCGGAGTTAAATTGCACTAGCCTCACCTAGGCCTGATTACTGCCAGACCTGTTGAATCAAGATCACTTAAACAGAACCTGTCTGACAAACTGAAGCACGCTTAAAGAGCAACACACCATGCCAGGATCTAAAGAAATTCAAGAACAGATGAGAAACAATATAGTTGACATGTATCAGTCCGGAAAGGGTTATAAAGCCAGTCCTGTGGCTTTGGGACTCCAGCGATCCTCGGTCAGAGCCATGATCCACAAATGGAGAAAACTTGGATCAGTGGTGAACCTTCCCAGGAGCCGCCGGTCTACCAAAATTACTCTAAGAACGCAACGACGACTCATCCAGGAGGCCATAAAAAACCCAGAACAACATCTAAAGAACTGCAGGCCTCACTTAAGGCCTCAATTAAAGTTAGTGTTAACAATTCAACAACAAGAAAGAGACTGTGCAACAACGGCATCCATGAGAGACTTCCAGGTAAAAGCCACTGCTGACCAAAAACAACACAAAGGCTCGTCTCACATTTGCCAAAAATATCTTGATTATCCCCAAGACTTTTGGGCAAATATTCTGTGGACTGATGTGACAACAGTTTAACTTTTTGGAAGGTGTGTGTTCCCGTTACATCTGGCGTAAAACCAACAAGTCATTTCATAAAAGGATCATCCTACCAACAGTCAAACATGGGGTGGTAGTGTAATGGTCTGGGACTGCTTTGCAGCTTCGGGACCTGGATGACTTGCTATAACTGATGAAACCATGAATTCTGCACTCTATCAGAAAATCCTGAAGGAGAATGACCGGCCGTCAGTTTGTGACCTCGAGCTCAAGCACACTTGGGTTATGAAGCAGGACAGTGATCACAAACACACCAGCAAGTCCACTTCTGAACAGCTCAAGAATAACTAAATATATTTTTAGGAGTGGCCAAGTCAAAGTCCAGACTTAAATCCGATTGAGATGCTGTGGCAGGACCTTAAACAGTTCATACATGCTCGAAAACCCTCCAATGTGGCTGAATTCAACAATTCTGCGAGAAGAGTGGGCCAGAATCCCTCCACAGCGATGTGAAAGACTCTTGATTGCAGTTGTTGCTGCAAAGGGTGGCACAACCAGTTATTAGATATAGGGGGCAATTACTTTTTCACATAGTGGCAGGCAGGTTTGGACAGCTTTTATCCCTTAAGAAATGAAATCATTATTTCAAAAGTGCATTTTGTATTTATTCGGGTTATCTTTGTGTAATTTCTAAAATGTTTGTTGATCTCAATCTTTTAAGTGTGACAATTATGAAAACAAAAATAGCAGGAAGGGGGCCAAAATATTTTCACAGCACTGTAATTGAGGTGCATGACAGAAAATAAAACGTATATCTAATTATGTTATATAATCCACAACCATGTATAAATGTGTATTTTTCAAATGCAAAACTCTAAATCGTAGAACACTTTATAATCTCATTTTTTTATTTAAATGACATGAAAAGCTTTGTGACCCAAAACTGGCTATCTGTAATGATGAGTCAACAGAGTGGGGATCCGTTTGCAGCTTTAATAAGAGTTAACACAGTCGTACAGGCAGTGGTCAGTAATGGTAACAGGGATATCAGAGGAGAGACAAGAGCAGGGTATCAAAGCAGGCGTCAAAAGACAGGCAGATATCAATCCAAAACGAGAGAAACAATCCAGAGTCAAAACACAATGATCAAACGGAGAAAGATGAGACGCTCAGAAATGTCAGCCGGGGCAATACAAGACTTTGTGATGAGTGTGTGTGTGTGAGTGTGTGGCTTAAGTAGTCCCGTAGATGAGCATCAGGTGAACTAGCAATCAGAGTCGTGGTACAGGATGATGGGAAACTGAGTTCGGAGAGAGAAGTCAATACTCAGGTGATGGTGACCTCTGGTGACGATCAGAGGGAAACACAGAGGCCGGATTCGTTACACTATCAGTGGAAAACGCCTAATCTTTCAATAAGGGAAGTAATTTCCCATGAAGTGTGTGCTTGTGAACTGATGATGACGGGGGAGCTGATAACTATAACGGACAATACCAAAGATAAACTCTGGCCTTAAACTTCCTTAGTGTCCACAGAATACACTCTAACAACAAATTAAGCTCAGATGAGCTTTATTTATCACATACACAATTATACAGAGTATAATGAGGAGTGAAATGTGTTCTCTGCATTTAACCCATCCAAGTGGAGCAGTGGGCAGCCGACACTGCGGCGCCCGGGGAGCAGTCGGGGGTTCGGTGCCTAGATCAAGGGTCTCACCTCAGTCGTGGACACTTCCTGCCGGAGCCGGGATTCGAACCCACTACCTCGGGTTACAAGTCAAACGCTTTATCCATTAGGCCACGACTGCCCCCATCCCCCACTCTCTGCTTCTCCATACTTCTATTCTTACCGTACAGCTTTAGTAAAGAGAAATGTTACTCATGAATCATAGCCATTTAACATGTTAATTTAATTTGTCTTCTTGCTCTAATCATTTAGCTTATTATATTGAAACAATTCCAATTTTCTTCTGGCTGCAGATGTTGAGACCATAAATAGTGACACTGGTTTTACAGTGAGCATCTGTGTTAGGGTCATTAGAGCTGCTTCACTTTTGTTTTATAGCTGTTTTGACAACGAAGGCTTGTTCACACCAAGACTCATCACAGGTTTAGTTCATCACTAAAGTGTGGGTCGGCATCCACCTATGCTTTGTCTGTTCAGACACATGCAAAGGGAATAAAGGGCTAAATGAAAAGGCAAACTCCGTCACTGTCTGACAGTAGATGGCGCTTATAGTAAATCAGAAATACTATGGTTACACATGCTTGTCACTGAGATGAAGAAGAAAGAAAGAAAGAAAGCCAAGCAGTACGTTTTCAAACACATTTGGTCAATCTTATCCAGAATGTGTTACGGCATGGCATCAGAGCCGCAGTAACTGATTACATGTCATCTGGATTACACAATCAGATTACAAGAAATAAGTACTGGAAATTAGATTATATTACATTTGAAAATATTTGTAATCAGACTGCAGTTATTACAGTTACAGTTACAGACATTCACATGAAGAACAGTCGCTAGTCAGGTGATAATTACATAATTACACGGAAAACCAAGAGACACAGCATTGATTTACAAACATTTTATATGTGATTTCTCAGCATTTCAACATTGCATCAACTGCTTATGAACAAGTTATATTGATTTTCTTTTTTTTTTTAGTATCACTATGTCTTCGGAAGGCTTTTGTCATTAAATTACATTAAAATGCACAAATTCACATTATTTCTTATTTACATGTAATGCAGGGATTGCCAAATATTGTTGTTTGTCAGCCGAACCTCTTTCATCTAATGTATTTAAGGTAAGATAATAATTGAGTAACACATTTGCATGTTCATGGTTATCTGATATCGGTTCATGGCCACATGACATGCAGGTAAACAAAATATTTCATCATTTTTAGAAAGTGTTTTATTTCGATTGTTTTTATTTTTAGATTGAATTCATTATTAGCTTTTCATGAAAACCACGAACCCTCTGCAGTTTCTTCACGAGCCACAGTTTGGGAAACCTTGATGTAATATATGTTTAATGCACTTCATGTTGTTAATAACAACGAATTTAATATATTTTATTTCTCTTTGTATTTTTAAACAACAAGGTACAATATGATCTTATTTAAATCAATGTGATAAATGAGTTAGGTCAAAAGTAATCTGATTATATTACCTGTGTACTAACTAACTTTTTTGCCATGCATTTTTTAATCAGTAATGGACTACAACTTCTACTCCGGACTGCATGATGTTAATCAAACACCCCCCAAAGACAAGAGCTGCTCAGTTTCCATCTAAACCGCCAGGTTACGGATTCTTCTTTTATTCATTGTCACTTGACAAAATGCGTGAGTGCCACCGAGTCCTAGTTTTATGTAATGGCAGCAGCTCCAGACATGTGACCAAAAGCGAAATGATATTGGCCAGTTTTCTTCACAGTGCGGTGGAAAAGAAAGTATGACTCTGTTGCATTGACGGCATGTGAACGTTGCCCTAAGCAGACCACATTAACAGCCGTTTATTCAAATTAAAATGTTTATTACACTACATTTTCACGATGAACATTCATCTCAGTGTGAACAGGCCTTGACTTGGCACTACAGGTGATTTATGTATTTTGGAATAAAAGCGTCACGACGGTGTTAGCCGTTATGTTCATTACTTGTCCTATCAAGGTACCAGTGTTAATGCTGTATATTAAACATGGGGTTGTGGCAGGGTGCAGGGGATTGGACGGGCCTTAATTAAATTCTGACGGCTAAATGCATCAGAATGTGGCAGACAGTGCAGCCTGTCATGGAGACGATTTTAATTTGCGCTCCACCTCCAGAGAGCAGCGGCGACTGGCCTTGACCCTGTGCTGACTGTATGGATTAATGTACTTGTAATGACTGCTGAGGCTATCATTGCAGCAGGCATCATTAATTATCCTTATTGATCGTTGCTTTCAGAGATAAAGCATTCTGCTGACTGGGAAACACTCCGAGCTCGCACAAAGGTCAAGGCTAAAAAGGGAACTTAGATAATCGCAGCGAGCAAAGGCTGGATCAGGTCACTGATATATATATATATAGGCTCTATGTGGACTGTCTTTCTGACTCTCTCTCACATTCTCTCACAGGTTCATTATAGGTCCACCTGCTTTCTTATATTCAAAACATTTCTTCTTGGCACCTTGTTACTCTGAAATTTGCAAAACGCAATTAAGAAGCTGCATGCTCGAGGCATATACTATAGAGACTGCCTCAGTGCTAGCAGGATGCATATGAACTATCAAATAATGTGACGTCTACACGACGATTCCACATAACTCCTGTTGGTGAGCAAGAGAGACAGGAGAGGGAAGAAAGAGAAGAGAGGAGATACTGCTGACATCTTATTCTTTGAGTGATGAGAGGGCCGTGTCTCAGCACGATTAGGTTTCTCCACTGCCTGTCCTAATGGAAACAACCAATCCCAGGAAGGAAGTGAGGGTTTTATATTTACACAACCATACCTCACTCTTCTGCTCTGTGTGCGTGTAACGGTGACAAAGATACCCAGAGATGCATTCAGCATTGTGGTCTTAAAAGAGAAGCCAGAGAGGATGATTGGACAGCCGTGAGTGTGTGTAGTTGAGGTTCATGTTTATGGCTCAAAGGCTAATGGGAGAGCTTGCTGTGTGCTCTATCTCATTAGTACAGCACTGGAATGGCAAAAACATGCTCACTGGTATAAAGGATGTGATTAGAACACACACCTCTCATATTTCAGAATTTAAATTAGACAAGGCACTAATTATGTGACAAAAAAAACACACATAAAAAAAACGTATATGTGACCCTGGACCACAAAACCAGGGTCTTAAGTGTCAATTTTTCCAAATTGAGATTTATACATAATCTGAAAGCCGAGTAAATAATCTTTCCATTGATGTATGGTTTGGACAATATTTGAAAATCTAAATATTGAGAAAATCATTTTTAAAGACGTTCAAATTAAGTTCTGAGCAATGCATATTACTAATCAAAAATTAAGTTTTGATATATTTACTGTAAGAAATGTACAAAATATCTTCATGGAACATGATCTCTACTTTAATATCTTAATGATTTTTGGCATAAAAGAAAAATTGATAATTTTTACCCATACAATGTATTTTTGGCTATTGCTCCAGGCACAAAATGTTAGTAATGCACAAGCATGCAGCAGACCAATTTATGATAATTGTCTGAAAGGTTATGCATTACTGTTGTGCTAAAGATCGGTCTCTACATTAAGAATCAGTAATCTCTGACAAAGTAGAAGAAATGTCAACAGAGCAGAACAAATTAAGTCGGAGATCTGTCACACTAAGAAGGGTTAAGTACTGCTTAGGTAAGTTGGGCTTACCATCATTCACCAATGGCTCAGACAGGTGGATATAATTATATAACTGCCATGTATCTTTTCAAATATAACATGAGTCTTTACTGAAATATTAAAAGAGACAAATAATATCATCTATTTGTTGTAATTTGCTTCAATGATGTCTGGAAACTCAACAAATTTGACACAAATTTAGACTAACTTTAAATGATTTTTAAGCATTTTGGAGATTTCACAGAATTCTTTTGCAAATCGATTATTATATGATTATATATTGGTTAAAAATGGACAAAAAATCAATAGCTGAATAATTAACAATTGGTTTGAACAATCCAGCAAAGGAATGGAAGACCAGTGATCATCTGGTATAACCTCGTGTTGAAGGGTAATGTAGTTTTGTCAGGTGTGAACATATATCTCTGAGTATCATCAACATAATAGTGAAAACTAATGCTGTGGTTCCTGATAATGTCCCCCAGAGGATGCAAATACTAAGAGAAAAGCACCTAACACAGAACCCTAACAGGACTTAACACCGAGCCCTGGTGCAATCTATTTTAATCAATGTGTTAGTTCACCTAAACATGGCAATTCTGTCATTAATTACTCACCGTCATGTCGTTCCAAACCCATAAGACCTTCGTTCATCTTTGGAGCACAAATTAAGATATTTTTAAACATATCTGAGAGCTTTTCAGACCCTGCATAGACAGCAACGCAACTACCAAGTTCAAGGCCCAGAAAGGTAGTAAGGACATTGGTAAAATAATCCATGTGACATCAGTGGTTCAATTGTGATTTTATGAAGCTAAGAGAATACTATTTGTGTGCAAAGAGACAAAAAGAAACACTTTATTCAACAGTTTCTTCTCTTCCGTGTCAGTCTTTGACATGCATTCACAAAAGTACCACAACGCATGCATGTGGTGATGTAGGTTTGCATTTCAATTAGATCTTTGAGGACTAAAAAATGCCAAATGCCATCAGATAATACTACTTGGACAATTGCCATAATCTCTTAGAGGGCAAAAAGGAAGACCCTATTATATATCATGGGAAGAACAAGACTTCTGATTGGTCCACACAATGTTTATTTTGAACTAACGGCCATTCAACTATCTTTAAATTCATTCCTAGTGCAACAAGGTTAAGCTCTAATAAGCAAACCTATACTTCTCTGTCTGCTCTAGATCAGTTAGGACTTTCTGAACGCATTTCAGGGCCTCATCTGTGTGTTACAGATTTATAGGATTGTCTTGGTGCTCCAGGAGATGAGCATCACACCGCACTTCATGATCCCACTGCATTGTTGCTTATGTCTTTGCCACCAGACTGCTCATCACATGGGATGTATATATCCCAAACATCTTTCCAAAGATTTTTGACATTGGTGTATATTGTCAGTATCTAATTTGCATTTGATGTACTAAAGTTGTCAATTAATAACAACCTATCATTTAAATTGGTTCGATGCCTAATAAGGTTTTTAATCACTTGCATTCTGTTCTTATTTACAAGGATTATCATGACAACAAAAAGGCACCAGGCACACAGGTACTACACACGGGAACACTAAGAACAAGGAACACACTTCACAATAAAGTCCAAAGACAAACATCTACACAGGTGACATCAAGAGGGAGGTTGCAGGGGAGAGCAATAAGGAGAGTGAAGGGCCTGCAGTAAATGGGAGAAGACCTGGGTTTTTGTGAGTTGCAGAAGATGCTGTCACAGCAGACATGTCTCAGTGAAGATGAGGAGCACAACATAGGTACAGAACAGGATTACAAACTAAAAGTTGGGGCTTACCTGCTCTCTGTATCTTCGCCTTATCTAAGGACAAAAGGCATTGGTTTATGTCCAAAGAAACCCAGTCACACTGAAGTGAACTTTTCTTTTGTGACGAGTGGAAAGAGGGTTTCTGCCTGCTGTCCACTACAACATTGATCAATCAGGCAGCAAACCTCAATGAGATGTTGTCCATTTCCTTCCATCACTGTATGCATGACGTTTTTTTGTTTTCCAAGGCCCTTTCTCTCCTCATTGTGTGATTGAATTTGTTAAGCTTCAGTTTGGTCATCAACGATTATACTGAAAGTTTAAGTTTGATTTGATCCAGAAATGTTTAACTTGTTCTTCTGGGAGATGTATGGATGTGAAGGCCATGAACAAATATTGTCAATAAATTGACACTATGGTGTTGTTGTAGGATTTTGTGCATGTTGGGTTGAAAGGGGTGGTGTAGAAATGATCCAATCAACAGTAAAAATGTATCAATTAATTTGATTATTCACTCAATTTAGTTAAAAACAATTCTGAATACCTCGTGCGCATGTGTCATGATGCATGTGTTTACATGTGTTTTATGTCATACATGATTGTTTGTTTACGTATGTTATGTCTTATTGGTCAGTGAAGGATACTGAATATTTGCTCAATGTTAGCTAATAAAAGATACTCTGACATATGCATATATCAGCTATCTTTTTAGATATGTCATGAAGGAAAACATTCAGTTATACTCGTGTACCTCCGGTGAAGTTATTGTGATGGCTTTCTCTGGTTCTGAATACTGTGCATGCACCGGGGGTTTTGTATGGAATACAGTTAATGCACATGTACATGAATAATCAATCGAACCGCAGTGTTTAGGATTCATATCAGAACTTCCAGAATCTGAGATTGTATTGGATTCATTGTGATTGATGAAAATTATTGCATATAAACATAAAGCGCTTAATTTCTGCCATCTTCTCATTTCAAGACAATCTGATAACAAGTATTTTCTTCATTTAAAAACTTACTGACTGTCCCCAGTGAGAGATTCTGGCAGATTTATTGTGTTATAAGTGGGTATTTTTTATGGTCTGTTCTTTTTACAGAAATAATATTTACATGTTCATTTTTAATGTATTTACAGAAGAACCCCGGCATGTATAGAGAAGTTAAATAAGCAGATTCAACAGGCCAGACGAAGGAGAGTGAGATAAAGAGAAGCTGAGTCTGTCTTCTCTGTTCATCTTGTCTGAAGGTATATCAGACAGAGCTTCCCAAGGTCTGTAATTCATTACGGCACTGGTATCTTTTGAAATAGGCGCATTATAAGGGCACAGGCTGTGGATTGTAGTCAGAGTTGAATTGCTAAGCAGTAGCCTGAGGCAGAGAGCAGCTCTCCAGTAAAGGTATGACCAGCTAGTACTGCAGGCACCAGACTCTCCTGAGAACCCTAGCAGCACACCGACAGGTGTGTGTGTGTGTGTGTGTGTGTGAGAGAGAGAGAGAGAGAGAGAGAGAGAGTCTGTGTGTGTTGTGTGTGTGTGGTGTGTGTGTGTGTGTGGGTGTGTGTGGTGTGTGTGTGTGTGTGTGTGTGTGGGTGTGGGCAGTCTGTGTGTGTGGTGTGTGTGTGTGTGTGTGTGTGTGTGTGTGTGTGTGTGTGTGTGTGGTGTGGTGTGTGTGCTGTGTGTGTGTGTGTGAATGTGTTGTGTGTGGTGGTTATGTGTGTGTGGTGTGTGTGTGTTTGTGGTGACAGTGGTGTGTGTGTGTGTGTGTGTGGCGGAGCAGAGCGCGAGTCTGTGTGTGTGTGTTGTGAGAGAGAGAGAGAGAGAGAGAGTCTGTGTGTGTGTGGTGTGTGTGTGTGTGTGTGTGGTGTGTGTGTGTGAGTGTGTGTGAGAGAGAGAGAGAGTGTGTGTGTGTGTGTGTGTGTGTGTGTGTGTGTGTGTGTGTGTGTGTGTGTGAGAGAGAGAGAGAGAGAGAGAGAGAGTCGTGTGTGTGTGTGTGTGTGTGTGTGTGTGGTGTGTGTGTGTGTGTGTGTGTGTGTGTGTGTGTGAGAGAGAGCCTTCGATTCGGTATGGCACAATGGACTTTTCCTAAAACTTATTGAAAGTGGAATAGGAGGAAGGACGTATGACATCATAAAGGACATATACAATGGGAACAAATGCTGTGTCAAAATCAATGACAAAAGAACTGATTATTTCAGTCAGACCAAAGGAGTTCGTCAAGGCTGCAGCCTCAGCCCGACTCTATTTAATATCTATATTAACGAACTGGCATCAGCACTTGATAAGTCCTCTTGTCCTGGTCTGACCCTCGAGGGCAGAGAAATCAAATGCCTCCTGTACGCAGACGATCTTCTGTTGCTGTCGCCTCATGAAGAGGGGCTGCACCAAAGCCTCTCTATTTTGGAGAAGTACAGTAAATATTGGGCCTTACCGATAAACATGGAGAAGTCCAAAAAATCATGATCTTTCAGAAAAAAGCCTCATCTTTGCTGACAAAAAATATGAGTTTAAAATTGGGGAAACAATTCTTAATCATGTAACCTGCTATAATTATTTGGGTCTGACGATCTCAGCCTCTGGGCAGTTCAATACTGCAATAAAAGATCTGACAGATAAGGGCACGCAGGGCTTTTTACAGTATAAGAAGTTTCAACCCACCCATTAAACTGTGGATAAAAAATCTTCGATAGCATCATCAAACCCATTCTTCTGTACGGCTGTGAAATCTGGGGTCTCAAATTTAAACTAAATTATGAATCATGGACAAAAACCCTGTTGAAATATTCCACCTTGAGTTCTGCAAAAATATCTTGGAATTCACCGAAACGCCCCAAATCTGGGCTGCAGGGCAGAACTGGGCCGATTCCCCCTGCTCTCTGAAATCCAGAAGAAAGCCGCGAAGTTCTGGTTCCATCTTTCAGACACGCCGACAGATAGCTACCATCACAGTGCTTTCACCTATCGGCAAAAACACCCCGAGAGTGACCCCATGCACTATTTAGTGGAGAAACATCAACTCAATTCCACAATTCTGTGTAAACATTCAAAAGTTAAAGAAACTGAAACAATAACCCAGGAAGAATACATTCATGATTGGCAGCAAAAAGTAACTCAAGTAAAGAAATTAACTTACTTCCACAGTATAAAATCTGATTATAAATTAGCGCCATACCTGAGCATTATTAAAGGCTATGGTCAGAGAAAGCTGCTGACGAAGTATCGT